>SKCR01049288.1:0-39684 GCA_019454045.1 Zanthoxylum bungeanum
CATCAACATTTTAAAGAATTTTGTTATTTATAAAATACGAGCAAAATTTACTATTTTTGTGTTTTAAAAGAATAAATAAATTCATTGCATAAGAAAATTACAAAAACAGAAAAAAAGTTCAGGAGGTTTTTTTTCAACAAATCGTGTGATATGAAATCAGTATCTCAATATTTAAACAAAATAAAAATATTACGTATATAATATTTTGACAGTTTAGAAAAAATCTATTAAATAATAAAAAATGTAAATATATTTTATTATATTTATAGTCATGCTTTCTTAGCACCAGAATCTACAGCGAAAAAATAAAAATAAAAATTGAACAAGTGGAATTGCTTGCGTATTCAGAAAGCGATAAAAGTCAACTAAATTGGCTTCTATTTCTTTATTAAAATCCATGTTAATATTTTTCCAAAACAAAGTCAAGTATTTTTTTAATCATGCAATCTCGTCAATAGGAAATTGATATAATACGTATAAAAACAAATGGAAAAAATACATAACTTATAACAAATTTATTTCTAGACCCCAAAAAAAAAATTGATACAATTTTATATTTGACTAAATTTTATATTACCAATAATAATAGTTTTAATGATTGCTCTAAATGAAGTTAATGTCTAACAACCATCTAGTTTAGTAGTTTTATGAAAAAAATATTTATAAATATATAAAAACTTTTATAATTGTTGGGAATAAATACATAATTATTATTTATTTATTTCTTACTAGCAAAAGTTCAAAATTTGGACATTTGAGAATAAATATTAGAAAGCTTTTTATAAATAATTAAATTATCTAAAATACCATTAATTTATTTGATAACATTATTTCTTTCATTTCATAATACCTTGAAGAAAAATTTATCCAAAAAATAATTTTAAATTTTTTAATAAAATCCCTCATTAACAACTAAACATCTAATTTTTGGGTCAATCAAAATCTATACTTATAAAAACTATAATATTATAAGATCTACTTGAAGACAATTTATTTTAAAATGATATTACATGTAGCCTCAGTAGTGGTAAAAAAACGTTTTTTTAACCATACAAATATTTTTTTTAAGATTTTTAAAAATGTTTGATAGCATTTATTTTAGATCTTTTATAGATTAAAAAATTTATTTTGCTTTTACTAGCCAAAATTCAAATTTGGATTTTTTAGAATAAAGATTGAAAATATTTTTAAAATGTTAAATTATAGATAATACCTTTATTTTATTTTACAATATTATTTCATTTATTTTATAGTACAACTTTAAAAATTTGTCAATTATAATAATTTTACCGTCCTTAATGAAAGTTATCATTAACAACCACACACCTAATTTTTATTTTAATAAAAATAATAATTCTATAATTTTTATTAGTAAAACTTTACATAAATAAACTCAATTAAAAAATTATACTAAACAGAGCCGAAATCTTTTATATCTTGTCTTATTTCTTATTTGAATTTAGGAAAATGGTCGTGAATTCCCTTTAACATGAGCTAATAACTTGCCTATAATTCCTGAAATTCAGGAGCACTCAATATCATCCCTAATCATTTCCATCGATCCACTCTAGTTTGAAAAAAAAAAAAAAAAAAAAAAAAAACCCCATGTCATTTTTTTTACAAAAATATCTAAGAAACGTTAAAAATTAAAAATATTAAAGTTTGAAAATTTCATGCATTTGTAATACACATGCACGACATGAAACTTGCCAAGTATAATATAACTTGATGAAATAGAATAGATGGAAAATATTATTTCTAACGTTAGCAATTTATTTTAAGATGGTCCATAACGGGCGTGGTCTTGTGGTGTAGAGTTCATGATCTCATATTGAGGTATTGGGTTCGAATTTAGTGAGTGCGTTTTTTGTTAGAAACTGAGACAGCTTGGGGTTTTACCTGCTCCGCTTAAGCATTGAAAGGATAATTTGGCGATAGGGTTTCCAACGATTCAAAAAATATTCTTGAAAGATGTCCCCAATGGACGTGTCTTGGTGATGTATGGTTCAAGATCTAACCTTGAAGTATTGAGTTCGGATTCAGATAGTGCATTTCTTGTAACAGTTTGAGATTTTACATGATCCGCTTAAGCCTAGAATAGGTCATTTAGCTGTAGGGTTTCCAACGATTCAAAAAAAAAATTCTTGAAAGATGTCCCCAAGGGACGTGTCTCGGTAGTGTATGGTTCAGGATCTTACATTAAGATATTGGTGTGAGACCATGTCTCTTTTATATTTATCTTTCAGTATTTCAAAATAATAAGAATCCTTATCCCCTAATAATTTGTGATTTATGTAACCACTGCCCTAGTTAAAACTCAACCACCCATAACTCCCTTTAATATATAAGTATCTCATTAGTGTGTGTGATAGGTGAGAAAGAATTAAGAGTAGATAATGTATTGAATTTCCAGAACCAGTGAAGAGTAAGGGGGAGAAACAAATCCGTAGAGAGAGAAAACACAAACCAGAAGAGAGAGAAATTGACATGAATGAGAGGAAAGAGGTTGTTCGACGTCTTCCGGCCATCGTTTTCGGCAAGTAACCACATCTGGAGAATCCTCTCGACGAGACGAATCCAACGCCGCCGGATCGACGCCAAAACTCCACTGCACGAGCCGCCTCACCGTTGCTTCACGCGCCCACGCGTCGTCGTGCGTGGCCGACACCTCCCATACTGGAATCTTCACATCGTCGAGATACGCAGGTTAAACACCTCATTTTCACAATTCGGACGTTCGGTTGTCGTGAAACGAGCCTGAAATGAGAGTTAACGTTGTCCGATTGTTCGTCGGTGATCGTCGAGTATCCGCCATTACCACCACTGCCGTTGTGATCCTCGTGACGTATACTGTCCGTGGACCACCTCGTTCTGAAATTCATAAGTCATTGGAGCTCGGTACGTTATATTTTTACAGTTTTAGGGTGTGTGTACTATAATATTTTGAGAATTTTGGACTTATTCGTGATTTGGCATCATGTTTGGGACCTATATGAGTGAATTCTGGTTTTTAGTGAGAGTAATATGAGATAATTGGAAGTTTTGGGACTAAATTGATAATATTGGGGTTAAATTTCAAATTTAAAAAGTTTAAAGGTAAAATCGTAATTTTAGTAAAATGTAGGGACCTTATCGTAATTTACATTTTTTTTTCCATATTTTAGAGATGACATATAGATATAGAGAGTTTTGAGTGGATTGAGGTAAGTACAAAGCATGATGATTCTCTTAACATAAATGTTTGTTGATTGATATGTGAGTTTATGTAATATAATATAAATATATTTATATACGTATTGTTGGAAAATTGACTGAGTAATTGATAGCATGAGAACATAATTGTGAATATAACTTCTGAGTATAAATTGTATGCTTGTAACATGAATCAAATATTGAGTATTGTGTGACTTTGAGATGTTGATGGATGAAATGTGATGAGATGTGTTGTATTGGATGATGTATGAGATGATTGTTGTGCTTCTAGATTTAGTATGATAATGGTCGGATATGCGAGATTATGCGAGATTAGCAGAGGCGGTGGTTCAATCCCCCTTTGCACATTTATGTGAAATTATATGATGAGAACCTTGGGGTAAGAGAGGGACTCTCCCAATGGTTTCAATCCATTATTATACCAAATCCGGATAGCAAACCTTGTTTGATTGAGATTGTGTTGTGTGAGTATGTTCTGCCTGAGTTAGCTGTTATATATATATATTAACTGTTATTTTCATATATTCACTATCATATATATTATTTGTTGGTGAGGTCATGGTGAGAATATGAGTGTTTTTACTTACTGAGCTCTTTAAGCTCACCCCCCATTTCCCAAACATCCCAGGTAGTTCGCCAGCGTAACAGTAGCAGTATCAGTACCAGGATCTGACTCGTTTGCCACAGCCGTTAGTCGAGTTGGTCCATACATTTCTTTTGGCTTGTGAGATAGGACATTTATGATGATTTCATGTTTTCAGACACTTTTTGGTTGTAAACACTTATTTGGAATTATTTGATTGCATTTTCATGAAATTATTTTCTTTGCGAACTTTTGGTTCAATTGAATGACATATAGGTGCTCGAGCTGAAGTGATTTACGGACCCTTTCTAGGATTGGGCCCGCCCTAGGGAGGGGGTCGTGATAATTGAGTTCGAATTCAGAGAGTACGTTTCTTATAAAATTTGGGACAACTTATGATTTTACCTGATCCGCTTAAGCTCGGAAAATGTGATTTAGCGACGGCATTTCCAACAATTTCAAAAAAATTATATATTGAAAGATAAAATCTTGTAATAATTTGACTAAAAATTAAGACAAAAACTATAAAGTTTTTTAAAATAATAAAAGCATCAGAAAGATAATTTACCACACCACATCAAGTCGCGCCTAATATATAAACTCTTACTATAAATAGAACTCAAGGAAAATCCTAATATATACAATTTTATTTTTCATTTTTTTTGTTGGTAGAGATATTGTTTATAGAATCCGAACATATGACTAAGAAGATAACAAAATAATATATTTATTCATTTCAAATTAAAATATTCCTTATCTAGAGACAAAATCAATCTATGAACCCCACAATCATAATCAATTACCTTATCTAGATTAATATATTATACAAATTCATACACTGTTTGAAGTTTTCTAACAATCTTAACATTAAATATTATGACTCTTTGCCCTAAATTACCTAGAAGATATTTTTCCATCGTCTCCTCAAAACTTGGCAAAAGTTGGCCAATATTTTAAAGCATTATGCATGGTCAAGCCACCCACCAGCACTCACCAAGTTGAATTATTCTTTATTATTCATTATTATTATTTTATTCTTAATTATTATTATTATTTATTATTATTATATATTATTATTGTTGATGGTATTTCTAAGCATTACGGTATTCACAGTATTTGAGCCAGCACGACAAGGGCACAGGGGTAATTTCCATCTCTGGTTGACTTCATGGTCAACCGACCACTTCATAGTCAACCGACCACTTCATGGTCAAACCGACCACTTCATGGTCAACCGACCACATTATGGTCAGACCGACCACATTATGGAAGGACCGACCACTTTGGTACAGATGACTAAGCATTACAGAGGACGGCAAAGACACTCTCAGCATAGAAGGATCGCCATGACCGACCTCATCAAAACCGACCAGACAGCAAGCACGTTCAAGACAACAGCACCCCATTCTTCGGATAAGATAAGAAGATATCCTGCTCTCGCAGGGAAAATGAATCAGAGTCCGAAGGGAATACGGAAGAAGAAAGGCATTATCGGATCAGGAAACCATGAAAGGAGAGAAGACTAAGTGCAAATAGGATTTCTTATAGGAATCGGATCCCTGTATTATTATAAATAGAAGGGTAGAGCATGTGTAAAGGGACATCTAAAAAATCATCACAAGAGTGAAAGATTCGAATTGTAAAGTTCCAATCTGTAAGAGCGAAAGAGAGGCCCTGAGAAGTATATTGGAGTAATAAAGAGCACCACCCTGTTCTTTCCCGTGGACGTAGGTCGGATCCCAAAAATCCACCGAACCACGTTAAGTCACCTTGTCTGATTGGCGTATTTTCTTGTTTTCCGCTAAATTTGCCTTTGGTCCCCCATAACCAAACAAATTCACAGTTGAAGGAGGATTCCCTCGGAGGTGATATTCCCATATTACCCTGAGACCAAAATCCACCGTCAACAGTTGGCGCCGTCTGTGGGGAACTTCAAAAAGCAGTTCACGTGATAAGACGAATGGCGGAAGACGGAGATCACCAACCAGGAGGTCCGGCAATAGACTGGATGAGAAGAATGGAAGATAACATGAGAACTGTGATGGAACGACTAGAAAGAATGGGAGGAGCGGACAACGAGAAACCAGAAACCAGGGCCGACCAGAGAGAAAGAAAGGGAAAAAGAAAAAGGAAAAGAATAGCAGATGTAAGCGAGGACGAGGAACCTAGAAGAAGAGGCCCTTATGGGGTAAGATCAGAAGTGGTAGGAAGAGAACCGCGATCAGAAGGCACATGGGAAGAAGAGGAGGAACAAACACCCGATCCCTCCTCCGACAGTTTTTACAACTCCAAAAGAGAAGATAGAAAGTACGACGAAGACATGCAGGAGACCTCCGAGCTCATGGAACGCCATACCCGGAACAACAGACGAACAGAAGGACACCGAAGGCGACACGGGGGGACAGCCCATGGAATAAAATCTTGGTTAAGAAAAGAAATGACCAGATGGGGAGAAGGCCTCAAGGTCGGCGCGGGAAACACCGGAGGCGAGGAAGAAAGGTCTCCCCTTGCAGAAGAGATAAAAACAGCACAGTTCCCAAAACGGTTTAACATGCCGACCATAGCGCCATACAAAGGCCATTCCGACCCAAAGTCCCACATTGAGAATTTTGTCCTCCTAATGGAAGTACAGGGGGTAACGGGCGACACCGTATGCAAAGTATTTCCCTTAACTTTGGGTGGACCTGCCCTCCTATGGTATAGAAGTCTGGCCCCGGGGAGCATCCAGAGCTTCTCCCAGCTAAAGAAATCGTTCATCCGACACTTCAAAGGAGCCTGCACCCCTAAAAAGACAATAGGAGAATTAAGGCTCAAAACAGGGAGACGACGAAACACTAAGAGCTTCATTGAAAGATACCACAACGCCGTACTCGAGGTCGGAGGATACGAATCCCAAGAGGCCCTGGAAAGTCTGAAAGGAGCCCTAAGGGTCGGAAACTCTGGACCCACCTGAGAATCCATGAAACACCGGACTACGCTACCGCACTGGAGATAGCCAGGAAGTACGTCCTGCTAGAAAGCGAAGAAAAAGTATCCCGGAGGGGGACGACCACCCGAGAAAGGTTGATAAGGAGGGAAGACCACCGGCGTCCGGAGAGAGAATTCCGAAAGTTCAACCCAAGACCCAAGGAATTCAAGCCGATGGCACAGAAGGACCAAGGAAAGAGACCCACAACTCAGGTAAACCACGTGGTTCGAGAGAGGAGACATATATCCCTTTGAGCAAGCCACCAGGAGAAATCATCATGGAAATACGGGAGAAAGGTCTCTTAATAGAACCAGACCTCAGGAGGTTTCCCCCAGACAGAAAAAACAAAAGGTCCTACTGCCTACATCACAACCTAAAAGGGCACACAACCGATGAGTGCAAGGATCTACGGGAACAGATGGAGGACCTAGCCCGGAACGGGTATCTGAACAATTACATCGACCACGAAACCATGGCCGCCAGACAAAGGGCAAGGAATCGAGGGATAAACGTCATCGCAGGAGGGGCAACGCTGGCCGGAGACTCCAATCGGTCAAGAAAGAATTACAGCCGAGCACGGGGGACGGAGGTGCTAAAAACAGAAAAAATCCCAAACTCCCAAGGGAATCGGTCAACACCCATTATGTTCACCGATGAGGACGCTCAGGGGGTAAGTTTCCCCCACGATGACGCACTGATAATAAAAGCAACAATCGGCGGCACAGAAGTAGACCGAATCCTGGTGGATCCTGGAAGCGCGGTAGACATAATTTCCAAAGAGACATTGGAGGACCTGGGAGTAGAATGCACAGCCCTCACCAAAGACAGCACCCCCCTGTACGGATTCGGGGGTTCAACGGTCATCCCCCTGGGAAAGATTCAGTTAGCAGTAACGATCGGGACTGCCCCCAAAACACGAACAGTCATGATAAACTTCACCGCGGTAGACTGCATGGGCAGTTACCAAGTCATTGTCGGCCGACCCTTCATGATGAAAACCAAGGCCGCAATGTCGTGTCATTACTTGAAATTGAAGTTCCCCACACGGGAAGGGATCGGAATCGTGTGCGGGAGCCAGAAAAAAGCCCGCAGCTGCTTCGCCACTTTCTCACGAGAAACCCTCTGCGTGGAAAGAGGCATCAAAAAGAGACAGAGAGACGAGGATGATGAAAATACCAGGAAAAACCCTGCTCCTCGGCCCGACAAAGCTGCACGGCTCGGATCAGCCGAAGAGTTGGAAGAAATCAAATTATTCGGGCCAGAGAAGAACATAAAAATAGGAGGAAGTCTAGACAAAGCCCTAAGAAAAGACTTGTTGGAATGCCTGCAAAAGTACCCCGACGTTTTTGCATGGGGACACGATGACATGCCCGGAATCGACTCAAAATTCATAAGCCATCGCTTAGCAGTGAACCCATTACATAAGCCAGTAAAACAGAAGAGGAGAATATTCAACCAGGAGCGATGCGGAGCAATATCAACCGAGGTGGAAAAGTTGCTGAAAGCCGGCTTTATCCGAGAAGTAAAATACCCAGAATGGGTGTCCAATGTGGTACTGGTGAAAAAGTCTAACGGGAAGTGGAGAATGTGCGTAGATTTCACCGACCTCAACAAAGCATGTCCAAAAGACAGCTTTCCCCTCCCAAATATAGACCAACTGGTAGATACCACCGCTTGCCAAGGGCTGCTAAGCTTCATGGACGCCTTCTCAGGATACAATCAAGTCAAGATGCACCCTGCAGATGAGGAGAAGACCACCTTTATTACTGACCAAGGGCTATACTGCTATAAAGTAATGCCTTTTGGATTAAAAAACGCAGGGGCAACCTTCCAAAGACTAGTGAACAAAGTTTTTCAAACCGCTCATCGGCACGACCATGCTGGTATATGTCGACGACATGATAACAATGTCAGAGGAGCCAAGAGACCATATAGCCGACCTGAAGAAAACTTTCGAACTCCTGAGGAAGCACAATTTAAAGCTCAATCCAGAGAAGTGCACATTCGGGGTAGCCTCGGGAAAATTCCTAGGCTACATGGTAAGTTCACGAGGCATTGAAGCAAACCCGCAAAAGATACAGGCCGTGCTAGACCTGAAGTCTCCCCGGACAGTTAAGGAAGTGCAAAGCCTTACGGGAAGAATCGCCGCACTCAACCGGTTCATCTCACGAGCAACGACAAGTGTCATCATTTCTTCAAAGTCATCAAGAAAACTCAAAAAGGGGTCGACTGGACACCCGAGTGCGAAGAAGCCTTCCAGCACCTAAAACAATACCTGGCGCAGCCCCCTCTCCTAGCAAACCCCTCCCAGGGGAGACACTATATCTATACCTGGCCGTCTCAAAGCACGCAGTGAGCTCGGCACTAGTACAAGAGACCGACCACGTCCAGAAACCAGTTTACTACGTCAGTAAAGCCCTGCTGGACGCAGAAACTCGATACCCCGTGCACGAACTCGTCGCCCTATCACTGGTCACCACGGCTCGGAAATTACGACCCTACTTTCAAGCCCATCCGATCAAAGTATACACGGATTTTCCCCTGAGACAAATCTTGCAGAAACCAGAGGCCTCAGGGAGGCTGATGAAGTGGTCAGTGGAAATAAGCGAGCATGACATCTCCTACCTCCCAAGAACAGCAATAAAAGGGCAGGCCTTAGCAGACTTCATAGCAGAGCTCACAGAACCACAGGTCTTAGCCGTAGAAGAAGACAAATGGGAAATGTCTGTAGACGGGTCCGCGAGCTCGCACGGCTACGGAGCGGGGATAGCACTAAAAAGTGAAAAGGGAGAAGAAATACTGCTCGCCCTCAAATTCGCCTTCAAAACCACGAACAATGAAGCAGAGTACGAAGCGATACTGGCCGGACTAAGACTATGCACAGTAGTAGGAGTCCGCAATGTAGTGATCAGAAGTGATTCTCAGCTAGCAATACAACAGCTGAAAGGAGACTTTCAAGCCAGAGAACCGGCCATGGTAGCTTACTTAGCCGAAGTAAAGAAGTGGGTAGAGAAGGTAGGAAATGTACTCTTCAAACAAGTCGGACGAGAAGACAACTGCGAAGCAGATTCCCTGGCCAGACTTGCCTCTTCAATGAAGGCAGAAAACCCCAGATTAATCCCCCTTATATACCTCCAAGAAAGGAGCATAGGGGCGGCCGAGGTGGATGTACTAGAAGAAGAAGGCAAAGATTCATGGATGCAACCGATCAGGAGGTACCTGGAAACAGGAGAAACCCCTAAAGATAAGAAGGAGGCCAGGAAGTTGAAATTCAAAAGTACCAAGTTTTCCCTAATTGGAGGAGTACTCTACCGGAGAGGATACACCGTACCCCTCCTAAGATGCTTAGCACCAGAAGAAGGAGACTACGTGCTCAGGGAGATTCACGCAGGCATCTGCGGAAGCCACGCCGGGGGAAGATCGATCGCCTTCAAAGCCCTAAGACAAGGATTTTACTGGCCAACCATGCACGAGGATGGCATGAAGATAGCACGGAAATGCGAGGGATGCCAAAAGAATGCCAACCTCCACCATCAGCCAGCAGAACAGCTGACCACCATATCCAGCCCCTGGCCCTTCGCCCAATGGGGGCTAGACATTATAGGGCCGATGCCGAAAGGACGAGGTCAGGCGAAATATGCAATCGTGGCCATAGACTACTTTACCAAATGGGTGGAAGCAGAACCATTGTCCGTCATCTCGGAAAAGAAAGCCACGGAGTTCCTTAAGAGAAATATAATTTGCCGGTTCGGAGTCCCCCAGGCAATCATCACCGACAACGGAAAACAATTTGACAGCAGGGGATTCAGAAAACTCTGCGAAGACCTCCAGATAACCTTAAAATTCGCCTCACCAGCCCATCCCAAGTCAAACGGACAGGTTGAAGCCACCAACAAAACCATCAAGTCAAACCTGAAAGCTAGGCTCGGATCGAGCAAAAGCCTATGGGTCGAGGAACTACCAGAAGTACTGTGGGCACACCGAACAACCTTCAAGGACTCAACAGGAGAGACACCCTTCTCCCTATCATACGGATGTGAGGCTGTCATCCCAGCAGAGATTGGAATATCAACCCACCGGGTCCGCCACTTTGAAAGCGAACAGAACGAAGAACTCATCAAAAATCACCTCGATCTGGTCGAAGAAAGAAGGGAACGGTCAGCAATAAGAGCGGCCATCTATCAACAGAGAATGGCCCGATTCTATAATAAGAGAGTTCGGACCCGCTCCTTCCTACCAGGTGATCTAGTGCTAAGAAGAGTGACCATGAACACCCGACGACCTGAAGAGGGCTCGTTAGGCGCCAAATGGGAAGGACCTTACAAGATCGCTGAGATAGTAAGACCTGGGGCCTACATCCTGGAGCAACTGAACGGCAAGAGATTGAAAAAGCCATGGAACACCGAGATGTTAAGAAAGTACTTCCCATAAAAATCAACTTTGCTCTTTTTTCCTTTTTTCTTCTGTGCAGAAGCTAAAACGCCAGAAGTGCTGTTGTAAAAGGGGTGGTCCGCCCCCAAACATGAATAAAATTCTTTTTTCGGACAAAATTCGCCCGCTGAGGCCGCTTATTTACACAGCTCGGGGTCGGGCGATGTCCCACCGAGTCTGCCCTTTGGACTGGGGACGTAACATTCCCCCAGGGCCAAATGATTGAAACAGATCGGGGTCGGGCGATGTCCCACCGAGTCTGTCCTTGGACTGGGGACGTAACATTCCCCCAGGGCCAAGTGATTAAAACAGATCGGGGTCGGGCGATGTCCACCGAGTCTGTCCTTGGACTGGGGACGTAACATTCCCCCAGGGCCAAGTGATTGAAACAGATCGGGGTCGGGCGATGTCCCACCGAGTCTGTCTTGGACTGGGGACGTAACATTCCCCAGGGCCAAGTGATTGAAACAGTCGGGGTCGGGCGATGTCCCACCGAGTCTGTCTTTGGACTGGGGACGTAACATTCCCCCAGGGCCAAGTGATTGAAACAGCTCGGGGTCGGGCGATGTCCCACCGAGTCTGTCTTTGGACTGGGGACGTAACATTCCCCCAGGGCCAAGTGATTGAAACAGCTCGGGGTCGGGCAATGTCCCACCGAGTCTTCTTTGGACTGGGGACGTAACATTCCCCAGGGCCAAGTGATTGAAACAGCTCGGGTCGGGCGATGTCCCACCGAGTCTGTCTTGGACTGGGGACGTAACATTCCCCCAGGGCCAAGTGATTGAAACAGCTCGGGGTCGGGCGATGTCCCACCGAGTCTGTCTTTGGACTGGGGACGTAACATTCCCCCAGGGCCAAGTGATTGAAACAGCTCGGGGTCGGGCGATGTCCCACCGAGTCTGTCCTTGGACTGGGGACGTAACATTCCCCCAGGGCCAAGTGATTGAAACAGCTCGGGGTCGGGCGATGTCCCACCGAGTCTGTCCTTGGACTGGGGACGTAACATTCCCCCAGGGCCAAGTGATTGAAACAGCTCGGGGTCGGGCGATGTCCCACCGAGTCTGTCCTTGGACTGGGGACGTAACATTCCCCCAGGGCCAAGTGATTGAAACAGCTCGGGGTCGGGCGATGTCCCACCGAGTCTGTCCTTGGACTGGGGACGTAACATTCCCCCAGGGCCAAGTGATTGAAACAGCTCGGGGTCGGGCGATGTCCCACCGAGTCTGTCCTTGGACTGGGGACGTAACATTCCCCCAGGGCCAAGTGATTGAAACAGCTCGGGGTCGGGCAATGTCCCACCGAGTCTATCTTTGGACTGGGGACGTAACATTCCCCCAGGGCCAAGTGATTGAAACAGCTCGGGGTCGGGCAATGTCCCACCGAGTCTATCTTTGGGCTGGGGACGTAACATTCCCCCAGGGCCAAGTGATTAAAACAGATCGGGGTCGGACGATGTCCCACCGAGTCTGTCCTTGGACTGGGGACGTAACATTCCCCCAGGGCCAAGTGATTGAAACAGCTCGGGGTCGGGCGATGTCCCACCGAGTCTATCTTTGGACTGGGGACGTAACATTCCCCCAGGGCCAAGTGATTGAAACCGCTCGGGGTCGGGCGATGTCCCACCGAGTCTGTCTTTGGACTGGGGACGTAACATTCCCCCAGTGCCAAGTGATTGACACAGCTCGGGGTCGGGCAATGACCCACCGAGTCTGCCTTTAGACTGGGGACGAAACATTCCCCCAGGATCACCCTTCTCAGCTCGGGGTCAGGATACTAATCAAACACTCTGACCTGGGGAGGTAACATTCCCCCAGAACTCCAATCAATCGTTCAGCTCAGAGACAAGTTTCGCCCCACCGAAGCAGCTCTGCGAACCGGGGACATAACATTCCCCCAGGTTCAAATGCCTTACTCTTCCCGGGGTCAATCCAGACCCCTCTAACTCATGCTAACCCCTGATGGGCTTTAAAAATTGCAAAGATGACAAGGAGCATAAAAGGAGAAGAAAAAGAAGGAAAGGATAGATAGATATAAATGCTTGAATGTATACGAATACAAGATTGTAATGCTATTACAAAAAAATTTTTCAAGTGTACATAGGGCCCCGGTAGGGTTACCCTTTCTCATTCATCCCGCGCAGGGGCAAGGTTTTCTTCCTCAGCTGGTTCAAAAGGCGGAAGGGGCGGCTCGGCATCAGGAGGAGGAGCTGCGACCTCGGCATCAGGAGGAGGAGCTGCGACCTCGGCATCAGGAGGAGGGATCTCAAGGCAGTCCTCGTCCGCGGCAGGAACCTCCGATCCTTCTTCAGGAGGAACCTCGGGAGCTGGAACAACCGAGATGGGGGCGGGATCCATCACCTCCTCAGGTGGAGGAGGGATCCACTTTCGAAACTCGTCCTCGGAAATGTCCCCCTTGCAGTAACTGATGGCCGCGTAGATAGGGTCCATATTCAGGCTCGGCAACACCATCGGTATCATCTCGGCACAATCGCCAACTCCCTCGAGACGGATGGCCTCCTTCTCAGCCTCAAGATCAGCTTCTCTCTTTTCCAGCTCGATCTCTCTCTCCTCAAGATCAATCTCCCTCTCCTCGAGCTCAGTTTTCTTCCTCTCAAGACTGTCCCGGACCCGAGCAACCTCCTCATCTTTGCTCTTCAATTCGGCCTCAACCTTGGCCACCTTCCCCCTCAAGACCCCAATTTCGGATTGGGCAGCCTTCAGGTCCTCCCGGATACTATCAGCAAGTCTCCTTTCTACCACGGCAGCTGCTTTGAGAGCCTTGTTCGTTTTGAAATTCTCAACAGCGGCCGCCTCGTGATTCTTGATCTCCTCTTCCCGATCAGCCAATTTTGCCTCCACCTCGGAGAGACGATTTTGGAGCCTCTGGGCCAGACCGCCCTCGGACAGCAGGGTCAGAAGAAGACCCTTGTTCTTGGCCATAAGATAGTTAGCCTGCACAAAAAAAAGAAAGGAAGAAGTCAAACACAAGAAGAGAAAGAACCAGAATCCAAAAAACCGAGAAGGAGATTGAAAATACCTTGGCCATCTGAGAGCTCATCTCAGCCACAACGCCTTCAGGAGATACGTCCTCGTACCTCGAGACCTCCTCCGGGGGAACCACCTCGGCCAGTTCATTAAAAGCCGGTAATAGGTGAGAAGTAGCCTCCCGAACGCCCTCTCCCAAGTCATCCATCCCGAGAACCACAGGGCCTTTCCGTTTCTTGGAGGAACTATCAGAGGACTTCTTCCCCCTGCGAATGTCTTTCTTCTTGACCAAAGCAGCTCCTTCAACCGCTCCCTCCTGGGCCAACCCGGCCTCCTCAGCCCCGAACTGACGCCTCCTCTTCCTAGGAGGCTTCGGTGGACTGGCCAGATGAGCGGATCCTGATGATTGTCCACCAGAAGGCGAGGGTAGTCCCCGAGCACTCGTTTGGATTTGTCCAGGAGATATGTTCTCAGCAGGATCAACCCGAGCCCGAGAAGCTTCAGCATCAGAATGACCGGCCTTCTTCACAGTACCGGCCAACTTCTCAAGAAATTTCGGCCTCTTCGACATGCCTACAAAAAAGGGGGGGCAAAGAAAATAAGTCAAAAACAGAGCATATGAACAGAGAAGAAACAAAAAGAAAGACATCAAAATAAACAAACAAGGAAGACAAAGCATCCAGCAGACCTCCACAAATCCGACCCGAGGCCTCCGGAGGGGCAACCCGAATAAGGCCCGAATCAACAAAGGCCCCATCATTAACCAACTCCTTCCAATGAGCAGCATACCGACGAGCCCAATGCACCCGCCTCCGGACTTGACGAGAAACCTTGGGAGCATCTCGCCAACAAGCTGGGAGGAACAAGAAAAATTAGAAAACCTAAAAGACACTAGAGAACGGGAACAAAGAAAGAAATGAAAGGGTGTCAGACTCCTAACCTCCAGCCCGGAAGATGTCTGGAACTGAGACATCCTCCTCAAACGATCTCAGAACCCGACCCCAATCCCCGGTTGCCCAGAACCAAAAGTCCTTAAAATTCTTATTAGAGTCAGGAAGTTTCTGGACGAGGTTGGACGAGCTGTCATAGGCAGAGAGGTAATACCAACCATAATGAGTCTTTGGGTTGGATTTCAAACGATACAGCCTCTTCACTTCTTCCAAGCAAGGGACACCCAAACCTGCCCGATGCCAAACCACGTATATACCAGCCACAATCCTCCAACTGTTCAAACTTAATTGGCAAGGGGCAATCTCCATCTCAGCAAGCATCCAAGCAAAATAACGCTGCATCGGCAGACGTAGCCCACACTCGAAGAAAATAGGAAGAAGTGCCACCGAGCCCTCGTCGGGCTGACTGGCACGATCCATTGGGCCAGGGACTTCAAGAGCAATGTCTATTGGATGCTGCTGTATCGCTGCCGCAATAGCGCCAGGTCATCCTCGGTTATCTTAGAGGGACGGTTCATATCCAGAGCCGACGACCCGAGTTCTCCAGGCTCGGGTCCTTACGAGGAACCCTCTGATGATAGGAGTCATTTTCAACCTCAGAAGGGGTGGGAGTGGTGTCAAGATCTTCTACACTGGGCGCCCCTGAGCCCGAGGAAAGCTCTTCAGCAGGGGGAGTTGAGATTTTGACAGGCCTCTCAGATGAAGAATTACTATCAGACATCCCTGACACCCAGAAAAACAGAGAAGGAGGGAGAATCAGTCTACGAGAAGCTACCCACGGTACCCGTGCTAAACTAAACATGAAGTCTCTAAAGAAGTGCCCTAAAAGCAAAGACCCAGCAAACTACAAGTCTCTACCTAAGCAAAACAAGCAAACGAAATCACAAAACACAACAAGAGAAGAGAGATCACTCAGAAGACTTACTTGTTTTTCTCAAAAGCAAGAAGCTATTCGCTGTGGAGATGCTCGTTCCTTAGGTGCTCGGCGAGGAAAGAGAAAATAAAGACAGCAATTGGGGTCCCAAAAGATTGTAAGGGAATTGCAGAAGAGAAGGAGAAATTGCCGAAAAAATGGAACAGTGAAACCCTCGTTCTCTTATAGTCGCCCTGGGGTGTATATCGCCGTCAGTTTTAGCGGGAACCCGCGGATGTTCGACAAGTGTCGAAAGTTAGAAGAAACCCTAAAGTTGATTTGATGGGCATTTAAGAAGACGTGACGGTTGTGCGTCTCGAGGAAAGACGAATGGAGCGGCAAAGAAAAATTCCTTTTTGTATTCTGGGACGACTACTTACAGGGACAGTCAGCACACCCTCTTCCTATAGTTCCCGGCACCAACTCACATACTCGTTGGAACCGAGAACTAGGGGACAGATGTTGATGGTATTTTCTAAGCATTACGGTATTCACAGTATTTGAGCCAGCACGACAAGGGCACAGGGGTAATTTCCATTCTCTGGTTGACTTCATGGTCAAACCGACCACTTCATAGTCAAACCGACCACTTCATGGTCAAACCGACCACTTCATGGTCAAACCGACCACATTATGGTCAGACCGACCACATTATGGTAGGACCGACCACTTTGGTACAGATGACTAAGCATTACAGAGGACGGCAAAGACACTCTCAGCATAGAAGGATCGCCATGACCGACCTCATCAAAACCGACCAGACAGCAAGCCACGTTCAAGAAACAGCACCCCATTCATGGATAAGATAAGAAAGATATCCTGCTCTCGCAGGGAAAATGAATCAGAGTCCGAAAGGGAATACGGAAGAAGAAGAAAGCATTATCGGATCAGGAAACCATGAAGAGAAAGAGAAGACTAAGTGCAAATAGGATTTCTTATAGGAATCGGATCCTGTATTATTATAAATAGAAGGGTAGAGCATGTGTAAAGGGACATCTAAAAATCATCACAAGAGTGAAAGATTCGAATTGTAAAGTTCCAATCTGTAAGAGCGAAAGAGAGCCCTGAGAAGTATATTGGAGTAATAAAGAGCACCACCCTGTTCTTTCCCGTGGACGTAGGTCGGATCCCAAAAATCCACCGAACCACGTTAAGTCACCTTGTCTGATTGGCGTGTTTTCTTGTTTTCCGCTAAATTTGCCTTTGGTCCCCCATAACCAAACAAATTCACAGTTGGAGGAGGATTCCCTCGGAGGTGATATTCCCATATTACCCTGAGACCAAAATCCGCCGTCAACAATATTATTCTATTTATTAAATTAATATCACATATTAAAGTGATGCTTAAGAGTCGCTTTCATCAAAATTGTTTGCTTATTACAATATTGCATTTTCGGATTAAAATATTTATTGTCAAGAGGAAAATTAAAATCAATATATATAAACCCCACATTCATCATCAATTACATTATATATATATATATCTAGATAGATTAATTATAGATAAGTTCATGTATTTTGGAAGCTTTGATAAGAATCTTAACGTAAAATATTATGAATTTTTTGCCATGAAATGTTTCCTAAGATATTTTCATCATCTCAACTATTGCCAATCTTAGTCATTATCCAATGTCAAACCACCCACCAGCACTCATCATTCATCAAACCTAAGTAATCTTCTCTTTATTAAATAAAATATCACAAATTTAGTGGTGGTTAAAGTGCTAAGCTGAGCTTTATATTCAATTTTTTTATATGATTAATAATTATAGATAATAATTTAAAATTATTATTAAAACATATGTGATAATAGATTATACAAAACTTTGTACATCTAAATAATCAATTTTAAAATACAGCATCCAAAGTTTGATTCTTATGAGAAAATAAGAGGTTAAAAAATAAATTTGACTTTCTCATATCTTAATCTTTTTTCAGGGAGCAAAAAAAAAAAAAAAAAACTTGAGTTAATAAGGGATTGATTCGATATTTTAGTATTTTCCATTTGTATCATATTGGGCTTAATCCATCACGTTCCCAAGGCCCAATACCGGTAATCTCTTCAGGTTACTCTTAGCACCCCAATAGTATCCTTGTAAAAACCCTCGCTTGTTGCAACAGTTTATTGCTCACTGAAATTGACAAGTATGGGTTTAATTAAATGACCTGCAAATCATGAACCCTATTATATTTATCCTACTTAATATAAGATATGATTAATTTTTTTGTAAACTCAAAAGAATTTGAAACAATGAAAAAATAAATTGTAATAATTTGAAACAATGAAAAATAATTGGAAAATAATAAGTATTTAATTATGAAAATGTATGTTTACAGTTTAATTAATTAATTTTGGATAATAGTGTCATTTTAATTAAGACTATTATGTCCATTTAAGATCTTTTTTTTTCTTTTTTTTTTTAATGTCATCAGTTTTTTCTACAGGAAAAAGTACATATACGAAGTTAACGGCTTAGTGAACCATTTAAACTATACTATCAAAATCACCCTTACAAAACAATTTATTCCTACCACATAAAAGTCTAATTATTTTTATTATATATATAATCAATCATTTATGGTAATTTTTTTTATCACAATTTGAAAATTAATCATATTCCTTACCATCAAAGAACTTTATAGAAATTTGACGTAAAATACACTACATAGTATATTTCTATTTACTTTATAGTATCATTTAATCTACTCTATTGAGTTTATTAAATTATTTATCTAAAAATATTTATAATATGTATATACAAATTATATAAATATGAGTTTTTAAAAATAAATATAAAATCATAAGTTCTCAGATATTTAAAATCATTTAAAAAAGTAAAAATAAAAATAAAAATGCCATTAAAATATATTAAACTTTCGATCACATTATGTATTTTTTATTTTTATGAAAGATGAAACAACTGATGCAAGAGGGAAAAGTCTTATGCAAAAAGCCCGATACATGATCGTTACAAGCTACCTTAGCTAATTTATGTGCAATCTCATCTCAAGATCTTGGTTGAAATTGGAATTTAACCACATTTAAGGACCGAATGGTTACAAAGATTTTTCTTCTATAATCCACCCAATTTCCTTGAGACTATATCTCTTACCAAGCACACGATTAACCACATTATGTGCATCTGATTATATAATAATAGGGAATGATAGCTTTGCTTCCAACACTGTATTCAATCCAAAAAAAATAATATTAACCCTAGCTTTAGCCTCTTCCACATCTCAATTAAGGATAGTAACCTTTGTTGCAGCCGCAATCACCGATTGGTTGTGATCCCGAATGACCACGCCCAAACCCAGCTCCGTCTCATCTTTGCTAAAAGCGGCGTCCACATTAATTTTTAACCAATTTTCAGAAATAGAGGCCCATCTTTATGCATTCATTTCCTGAACTTGAGTCTTCACAGTCACATCCGAACTATTGACTACCTCGTAGGAATTGTGTACTGCTTCAACATTTGCCAGAATGTGTCTCCAATCCATTGATTGGCCTCTAAAGATGGAGTTATTCCTCTTTGTCCAAATAGCCCACATGATCCCAACAAATTTCTCCATTTCATTATTGGTGTGCTCATTGAATAATTATAGTAATATAACCGGCAGTCCCCCCTTACACTTGATCGAGATAAAAGCTTCAAATTAAGAGTGGTTCCAGCAGGTACTTGATGCTTTGCATTGGAAAATAGTGTGTTCTGGTGTTTCCATTTTCCTGCGACACCTTTGACATCTGACATATTGTACACTTTCCGCTTCTCCAGATTGTTGGTGGTTGGAAGCAGTCTCGAGAAGTCTTTCCAATGAAACACTTTAATCTTTAGAGGTAAGTTCAGACACCATTTTCCTCCAAAACTTATCATCTGTTGACGGACCTGCAGATTCTGCCCCTCTAAATTCTTTCTGGCTAAGTATTAAGTTGATTTCACTGAGAACTTTCCTCTTCTATCAAAGTGCCAGCATACATGGTCTTCCCGAGGTGCTTTAGGTAGTCGTATACTCATAATGTCTTGCGCGTTAACCTTCAAAAAGTGTTGCTTGATCAGCCATTCATTTCACCTATTGTCGCCCAAGATCAGTTCTTCAACTTTGGTATCAAATGGGAGGGAATGTACTGAGATGAGTTGAAAGTTGTTGTCTCTGTTAGGGTTGGTGCTCAGAGTGCCAATCCGGATCGTATTTATGTCCGATTCATAAATACGAATAATTCATTTTTCCATAATATTACTTATTTAATGGTAGCACCTCTTGTATTTTATACACATATTCGATCTAATTGTGATTAGATATATAATTATGATTAGATTGAAACTAAATCTAATTTAGTGATACATGTATATTAGACAATGACCCTAAGATTTACAACGTAGTACGCAGTTACAACGTAGTTTGTAATTGACATTGAGAAGCGTCACTATAAGTTGTATATCCTTAAATAAAGTTACTGGTCAAGATTTACTAACACGGGTCGGTTAGTATAATCCGCTGAGACCAATACATGTCGTATATCGTGACTTGGTTCGATGGTTTATCCCAATGAACCATGAGTCGGGAGACTCTGTAGGCACTGCATTTTTACACATGAGTCCCTATGATGAGTCTCATTTTGGAGACACTACCTTTTAAGTCACGGAGGTCACGGGAAACGGACATCGGAAGGGGAAATTCAGAATAAACAAGGTTCACTGTTTTCGTTGGTGCTACGTTCGTGTATACGTTCGAACGTCAAACAGATTGCGGGCGTTCGTGCTGCGTTCTATGATGCGTTCGAACGGTGTCGGTAATTCTGGTTTTGCTGCTAGCCTCACATCCAGCCCAATTAGCCCCCCAAAGCCCATAAAACACATCCCAATTTAAATAAATAAATATTATTAAAACATTAACTAAATAATATAATAATTAAATTAATTAAATGATTAAATAAAACATATACCAAACATAAAATAAACAATTACCAACTTAAACTAAAATCATGCCTAAATTAAACAAATCACACACTAATCAAAATATAATCATGCCTAATTAAAATCAATCAACCAATTATATTCCCAATCTAATAAGATTATTCCCAAACTTAAAATATTGTATTCCTAATCCAAGCCAATCAAATATCCAACCTTCCCTATCTAGCCAAGATTTGTCCCCCCTCAATCTTTGACTTCCCTTAACCAAACCAAATCAAATCTCTTGACTTCCCTTAACCAAACCAAATCAAATCCCTCTTCAATTAGCCAAACCCTTTGCCTATAAAAAGAACCCTTCACCAACCTTCTCAACCCTAGTCCCTAGCTAGCTAGTCTCTAACTCATACACCACACACATAAAAACTACAGGAAGAAGACACCCAAAAAAAAGTAAGCAAAAGATAAAGAGGAAATAGGAGCAGAACGGAGTTGGAGCCGCAAGCAAATCAGTAAAGACAACGAACGAGAACAGTGAACCAGTGAACCGGGAGAGTTGCGGGAGCATCTACCCTTCCGACGATCGTGTACCATACATCCGAGAGGTGATTTAAAAGGTTAGACCTGAGGGTACCTTTTCATTAGTTTATATTCATTGTTTATTGAATTCTATTCGCATGAGAGTCGTCTATGAATGCATGTTGTGGTCTTTGAGTAGATAAATATGCATGAATTATGAGATGTAATATGTTGTGGGTATTGGATGAATGAGAGATGTGTCAACTCTCGCGGTATATCGGATGGAAACCCGGACATAAATTTCATAGCCGATTCCGAATGGACGGTAATATGATCTGTACTCGGGCCACAACTCCACGTACCACTTGAGTAAACGACACATTCTCTTGTTTTGTGTTGCTTTCATTTATTTATTCCTCGTCATTTAAATTATGTATGTCGTTAGTTATGCATGATTCAACCAAGCGCATGGGCTTAGTGAGTTAGTCCAAAGGTCCTCCATTTAGGAGATAAAGAGCCGAAAAGGCCACCTTCGTGACACTACTTCGCAGCGCCGGTTGATGTATGTCCGGTCGGACGCGAGATACGTTCAATCGGGCATACTTAGTTTGATATTGTTATCTTTATTTTCGTATGTATAAGTCAATCGAGCGCATGGGCTTAGTAAGTGTGTTGTGAGATCCCCTATGGGGAGGGGCTAAAAGCCCTTTACCACGACGCTTTGCCGCGCCGGTTGATGTGTGTTCGGATTGGATGTAAGATGTTCAATCGGGCATACTTGGTTGATATGATTGGTTCTATTCTTGTATGTGTGATGTGACGCGCATGGGCTTAGCATGTTGGTCTAAAGGTCATCTCTTTGAGAGATCAAGAGCCCCAAAAGGTCACCTTTACGGCAGTGCTTCGCCGCGCCCTTTTATTTTCTGTTTATGTATTGCATCCTATTTCATGCATCAGGTCCGTGTCCGTTCGAACGCGTTCACGAACGCAACTCGAACGCGCATGTGTTTTTGCCTTATTATGTGTCAGGTCTCGTATCTGTTCGAACGCGTTAACAAACGCCATACGAACGTGAGCTTTCTGTCTCATCTCCGTTCGAACGCGTTTACGAACGCTACTCGAACGTGAGCATTCTGTCTCATTTCCGTTCGAACGCGTTTACGAACGCTACTCGAACGTGAGCATTCTGTTTCATTTCCGTTCGAACGCGTTTACGAACGCTACACGAACGTGCACACACTGAACTGAGTCTGTCTTATTATATTCATGCATAATTGCCTATTGGTTGATCTTTCTTATGCAAATGTGTCACAATTCGTATGCTTATGTCATGATAACATTTGAGTATTATTTCTTGCGGTATATCGGATGGAAACCCAGACGTAAATTCCGTAGCCGATTCCGAATGGACGGTAGTGCGGTCTGTACTTGGGCTACAATTCCACGTACCGCTTGGAAAAGTGCCCATATGTGTGCTTGCGTTTTCCTGAATGTGATATGTAAATTTGTATGTTCGTTGCTATCTTGATATATGTTAAGCATGCAATTTTAAATATGAGATATATGTAAAAGCGTACACATAAGTTTTATTTTGCATATGAGAATTTAGAAGCATGATACTATTGCAAATAAGTGTTACTTAAGCTTAGTTAAATTATTACATGAATCCCTTCATTACAAGTGACACAAGTAAGGGACCATTCCGAACCCAACGGTTTGAGGTCTTCCCTTGCGAGGGGGTGAGTGCGGCCTTAAATCTTTGTCCCGTTCACACCGGGTGGCGACTCCATGTTATGTAATCCTTCCCAACCTAGGCCGCGAGCCTAGGAACGGCGTCGCCCAGGTCCTGTGTCCCACAGTCTGGCGACTCCACTGGGGATAGAGAATTGGCCCCGAAATATTGACTTGTGATGTTTGGATTTATGTTTAATTGACCGTGTCTATAGTGGATAAAGTGAGGGTTTAATCAAGGGCATTTTTAGGCTAGGTAATGGTTGGTGTCCTCCTTCATTCACTACATTTCTAGAAGGAAAAGCTGTGAAGGCACCTAGATAGCCATCTACTCGTAGCCTATTGTGATAGACTAATTTGGATGACTCGTTGTTTATTCCTGACAACAAGCGATAAGAGCCTAAGAGGCTTGGGTATTTAAGTGAGCCTCGCTCCACCTTCCCTCTGGGGGATCTACAACGGGAAATCCATTTGACAGTCCGTCACACACCATAGCTCATTGGCACGTACCTTAGTGTATAAAAAGGGGTGCGCTCACTTGGTTGCTCGAACCCTTGAGTGGGGAGACCTAGTTGTGGGCCATCCTTCGCCGGTGAGAGCCTTTGTCTATACTCTTACTAACCCACCCATAGACCGGGTTGGCTAAAGTAGCAATTATTTCCTTGAATATGTGCTTGTGGACCATCCTCATTTGGATGCAGTTGGACTATTGTCAGAAATGCGGGCTTGTTGGGCCATTTAAACTGGGGCAAGTTCGTACCTTATGACTATTAGGCCAAAAGCTTCTGAAATGTTGATGGGCCATTCTGTAGAAATTATTGTTGTATGTTTGCATTATCTTTCTTTGTGCTTGTGTTCGGAACATTATCATTTGGATTTAGTTGGACTCCTTGTCATGAGATGTGAACTCGTTGGGCCATTTAAACTGGGACGAGTCCACTCCTATGGCAGTTAGCCCAAAAACTTCTAAAATGATGATGGGCCGATTTGTGTGCAAATTTTAAAGAGTTGATATATTTCTTGTATCACATGCATCACATGTATCACATGCACCTCATGCATACATGCACCATGTTAACTCCCTTTTGATTTAAAAGCCATCATAGATGCATGTTGGTTAGGGAAGATGACAGACTTGTCAAAAGACCAAGCAGCCACCAAGAATACTGGCAGAAGACCTAGCTCAATGGGATAGGAAACCCAATCATGCATGCATGCATACACGTAGCACATTTTTGCATCCCTTTTGTGTTTGTTCTGTTTTGATTTAAAAGGTTTCAAAAAAAGAAAAAGCGGCAAAGACAAGACAACCAGAATCAGTAACATATGAGTAGTAGTTTTGGGGATGAGTCCCAGGGTCGAGGCCCACATCGTCAGAGTGTTGGAATGAATCCCGGGGTTGAGGCCCATGTCAGCAATTTCAGAAATGAGTCACAGGGGCGAGGCCCGTATCTGCATCAGTCTGGGGGCGAGGCTCATGTCAGAAGCAGTTGGGGCCGAGGCCCACTTCAACATCAGTTTTGGGGATGAGTCCCAGGGTCGAGGCCCACATCAAACACAGTTTGGGAATGAATCCGAGGGTCGAGGCCCACATCAGCATCAATCTGGGGGCGAGGCCCATGACAGTAGCAGTTGGGGCCGAGGCCCACTTCAGCAATCAGTTTTGGGGATGAGTCCCAAGGGTCGAGGCCCACGTCACCATCAATCTGGGGGCGAGGCCCATGTCAGTAGCAGTTGGGGCCGAGGCCCACTTCAACATCAGTTTTGGGGATGAGTCCCAGGGTCGAGGCCCACATCAAACACAGTTTGGGAATGAGTCCCAGTGTTGAGGCCCACATTATATCAGTATTAGTCTTGCCGGGTATGGCATTCTGGGGGCGAGGCCCACATTACATCAGATCAGTTCTGCCGAGAATGGCACTCCGAGAATGGAGATATAGTCCGGGAATGGACAGCTCGAGAATGAACAAGCCGAGAATGGCAATCCAAGAATGGAGCAGAGTTCAAGAATGAACAAGTCGGAAATGACACTCCGAGAATGGAGATATGGTCCGGGAATGGACAGTTCAAGAATGAACAAGCCGAGAATGGCAATCCAAGAATGGAGCAGAGTTCAAGAATGAACAAGTCGGAAATGACACTCCGAGAATGGAGATATGGTCCGGGAATGGACAGTTCAAGAATGAACAAGCCGGGAATGGCACTCCAAGAATGGAAGCACGGTTCGGGAATGAACCACCTCACAGTAACGGTTCGGGAATGAACCACCTTACAGTAACGGTCCGGGAATGGACCACCTTACAGTAACAGTTCAGGAATAAAGCCTGCATCTAGTTCGGTTCAGGAAGAAAGCTTGCATCCAGTTCAGTACGGGAATAAAGCCCACATTCAGTACAATTCAGGAATAAAGCCTGCATCTAGTTCGGTTCAGGAAGAAATCCTACAAACTCGGGAATGAAGCCCACATTCAGTACAGTTCGGGAATAAAGCCCAGGGGAATAAAGCCTCATATCAACACAGTTCGGGAACAAAGCCCAGGGGAAGAAAGCCTCATATCAGTATAAGTTTGAGAACAAAGCTCAAGGGGAAGAAGAAGCCTCATGTCAGTACAGTTCGGGAACGAAGCCAGGGGAATAAAGCCTCATATCAACACAGTTCGGGAACAAAGCCCAGGGGAAGAAAGCCTCATATCAGTATAAGTTTGAGAACAAAGCTCAAGGGAAGAAAGCCTCATGTCAGTACAGTTCGGGAACGAAGCCCAGGGGAATAAAGCCTCATATCAACACAGTTCGGGAACAAAGCCCAGGGGAAGAAAGCCTCATATCAGTATAAGTTTGAGAACAAAGCTCAAGGGGAAGAAAGCCTCATGTCAGTACAGTTCGGGAACAAAGCCCAGGGGAATAAAGCCTCATATCAACACAGTTCGGGAATGAAGCCCAGGGGAATAAAGCATCATATCAACACAGTTCGGGAACAAAGCCCAGGGGAAGAAAGCCTCATATCAGTATAAGTTTGAGAACAAAGCTCAAGGGGAAGAAATCCTCATGTCAGTATAGTTCGGGAATAAAGCTCGGGAGGAATAGAGCCTCATCTCAACAGTTCGGGAATAAAGCTCGGGAGGAATAAAGCCTCATCGCAACAGTCAGGGAACAAAGCCCAGGGGAAGAAAGCCTCATATCAGTATAAGTTTGAGAACAAAGCCCAGGGGAATAAAGCCTCATATCAGTACAGTTCGGGAACAAAGCCAAGGGGAATAAAGCCTCATATCAACACAGTTCGGGAACAAAGCCCAAGGGAATAAAAGCCTTATATCAGTATAGTTTGAGAACAAAGCTCAAGGGGAAGAAAACCTCATGTCGGTATAGTTCGGGAATAAAGCTTGGGAGGAATAGAGCCTCATCTTAACAGTTCGGGAATAAAGCTCGGGAGGAATAAAGCCTCATCTCAATACAGTTCAGGAAGGAACAGGCCGAGAATGGCACTCCAAGAATGGAAGCACGGTTCGGGAATGAACCAAAGGTCGCAGCACCTCACCACCAAATCAAAGCAACTCAACACATGGTAAGTCAAGTGGCAGCTGGCGAG
Organism: Zanthoxylum bungeanum; assembly: GCA_019454045.1. Lineage (NCBI taxonomy): Eukaryota > Viridiplantae > Streptophyta > Magnoliopsida > Sapindales > Rutaceae > Zanthoxylum > Zanthoxylum bungeanum. The sequence continues at coordinate 26,791 of SKCR01049288.1, forward strand.
CCAGGTAAGTAGAAATGCATTGCATAACTTTGATAGGATTGTCACTGTTGCACATTACACAAGTCCCATCAAAGTGGGGGCGACTGTAGGCACTGCATTTTTACACATGAGTCCCTATGATGAGTCTCATTTTGGAGACACTACCTTTTAAGTCACGGAGGTCACGGGAAACGGACATCGGAAGGGGAAATTCAGAATAAACAAGGTTCACTGTTTTCGTTGGTGCTACGTTCGTGTATACGTTCGAACGTCAAACAGATTGCGGGCGTTCGTGCTGCGTTCTATGATGCGTTCGAACGGTGTCGGTAATTCTGGTTTTGCTGCTAGCCTCACATCCAGCCCAATTAGCCCCCCAAAGCCCATAAAACACATCCCAATTTAATAAATAAATATTAATTAAAACATTAACTAAATAATATAATAATTAAATTAATTAAATGATTAAATAAAACATATACCAAACATAAAATAAACAATTACCAACTTAAACTAAAATCATGCCTAAATTAAACAAATCACACACATAAATCAAAATATAATCATGCCTAATTAAAATCAATCAACCAATTATATTCCCAATCTAATAAGATTATTCCCAAACTTAAAATATTGTATTCCTAATCCAAGCCAATCAAATATCCAACCTTCCCTATCTAGCCAAGATTTGTCCCCCCTCAATCTTTGACTTCCCTAACCAAACCAAATCAAATCTCTTAACTTCCCTTAACCAAACCAAATCAAATCCCTCTTCAATTAGCCAAACCCTTTGCCTATAAAAAGAACCCTTCACCAACCTTCTCAACCCTAGTCCCTAGCTAGCTAGTCTCTAACTCATACACCACACACATAAAAACTACAGGAAGAAGACACCCAAAAAAAAGTAAGCAAAAGATAAAGAGGAAATAGGAGCAGAACGGAGTTGGAGCCGCAAGCAAATCAGTAAAGACAACGAACGAGAACAGTGAACCAGTGAACCGGGAGAGTTGCGGAGCATCTACCCTTCCGACGATCGTGTACCATACATCCGAGAGGTGATTTAAAAGGTTAGACCTGAGGGTACCTTTTCATTAGTTTATATTCATTGTTTATTGAATTCTATTCGCATGAGAGTCGTCTATGAATGCATGTTGTGGTCTTTGAGTAGATAAATATGCATGAATTATGAGATGTAATATGTTGTGGGTATTGGATGAATGAGAGATGTGTCAACTCTCGCGGTATATCGGATGGAAACCCGGACATAAATTTCATAGCCGATTCCGAATGGACGGTAATATGATCTGTACTCGGGCCACAACTCCACGTACCACTTGAGTAAACGACACATTCTCTTGTTTTGTGTTGCTTTCATTTATTTATTCCTCGTCATTTAAATTATGTATGTCGTTAGTTATGCATGATTCAACCAAGCGCATGGGCTTAGTGAGTTAGTCCAAAAGTCCTCCATTTAGGAGATAAAGAGCCGAAAAGGCCACCTTCGTGACACTACTTCGCAGCGCCGGTTGATGTATGTCCGGTCGGACGCGAGATACGTTCAATCGGGCATACTTAGTTTGATATTGTTATCTTTATTTTCGTATGTATAAGTCAATCGAGCGCATGGGCTTAGTAAGTGTGTTGTGAGATCCCCTATGGGGAGGGGCTAAAAGCCCTTTACCACGACGCTTTGCCGCGCCGGTTGATGTGTGTTCGGATTGGATGTAAGATGTGTTCAATCGGGCATACTTGGTTGATATGATTGGTTCTATTCTTGTATGTGTGATGTGACGCGCATGGGCTTAGCATGTGGTCTAAAGGTCCTCTCTTTAAGAGATCAAGAGCCCCAAAAGGTCACCTTTACGGCAGTGCTTCGCCGCGCCCTTTTATTTTCTGTTTATGTATTGCATCCTATTTCATGCATCAGGTCCGTGTCCGTTCGAACGCGTTCACGAACGCAACTCGAACGCGCATGTGTTTTTGCCTTATTATGTGTCAGGTCTCGTATCTGTTCGAACGCGTTAACAAACGCCATACGAACGTGAGCTTTCTGTCTCATCTCCGTTCGAACGCGTTTACGAACGCTACTCGAACGTGAGCATTCTGTCTCATTTCCGTTCGAACGCGTTTACGAACGCTACTCGAACGTGAGCATTCTGTTTCATTTCCGTTCGAACGCGTTTACGAACGCTACACGAACGTGCACACACTGAACTGAGTCTGTCTTATTATATTCATGCATAATTGCCTATTGGTTGATCTTTCTTATGCAAATGTGTCACAATTCGTATGCTTATGTCATGATTAACATTTGAGTATTATTTCTTGCGGTATATCGGATGGAAACCCAGACGTAAATTCCGTAGCCGATTCCGAATGGACGGTAGTGCGGTCTGTACTTGGGCTACAATTCCACGTACCCCTTGGAAAAGTGCCCATATGTGTGCTTGCGTTTTCCTGATTGTGATATGTAAATTTGTATGTTCGTTGCTATCTTGATATATGTTAAGCATGCAATTTTAAATATGAGATATATGTAAAAGCGTACACATAAGTTTTATTTTGCATATGAGAATTTAGAAGCATGATACTATTGCAAATAAGTGTTACTTAAGCTTAGTTAAATTATTACATGAATCCTTTCATTACAAGTGACACAAGTAAGGGACCATTCCGAACCCAACGGTTTGAGGTCTTCCCTTGCGAGGGGTGAGTGCGGCCTTAAATCTTTGTCCCGGTTCACACCGGGTGGCGACTCCATGTTATGTAATCCTTCCCAACCTAGGCCGCGAGCCTAGGAACGGCGTCGCCCAGGTCCTGTGTCCCACAGACTCGTATAGATATGTAGGTGTTTATTTGATAAACACTGAACGACTCACTTAAGATTTCATAATAAATGGTACACCAACGTCAATAGGAATCTTCTCGAGTTGAGCGAGCATAGTGGTCATTCGACTTGAGATACCACTGTGGATATATGAGTTATCCTCCACACTTTGATGGCAGTCACGTCACCGATCTATTTAGATTAGACCTCCGCATGTGCATTGGGTGTGGACTGATGCTCATGATATCATGTGCGTATGAAGATAGAATCTGTCAGTCTTGTGTACATGACATATATATCCTACACGTGTTTGCGATCTAGTAAATCTAGGGCCGTGGTATAACTTCGGAAATCAGTTTCGAGTGTTATTTAGAGATCATAAATTTGAAAGTCGACTATATTAAACCATACAAATTTGACGTTCTTATCTATATCCAATGTATAATATGAATAGCCTGTGACAGATAGATTATACGTATGTAATGATCTCGACTTGCATAGTTTAGCGAGATTATCTGTGGTCGTCATAATTCACGAGTGTGTGAATTATGGACACGAAATTAGATTTCGTAAAGGATAAACCTAAACTTAGAGAGTCCCACAATATGAAGTGTACTCGTTGAGCACTTGGGCAATGTTTTGTAAATAATATAGATTATTCATAATACTTCACCAGATTAAATGAATTAATTCGAATCGTTTAAACGAAAACACATGCATATGGGCATTTTTGGTCAATCGTAATTATTGTGTATTTGTATCTGATACATAATTTGATTATATACACATTAATTAATTGTCAAATGAGATTTTGGCACATGCCATTTATATATGTATTTGTTATTTAATGTAAATAAAAAAAAATATATATAATAATTATATTAATTAATTATTTAGATATTAAATGTTAAATATTTGAATAATTAAATAATATATTTTTTCATAATTGTTATGAAAAATGTTTGATTATTATTAGTTACAAATGACATGATTTTACTAAGCTTTAAGTGTGCAAATTTGATTTGTCAAATTAAAGCTTATTATATTTAATTTAATTAAATTGGCAAAAATGATAATAATGCCCTTAAAAGTCGGTTATGCTTCATTTACTTTGGAAAATTGTGTTTTCTTCTTTTTGGACAAGTCATGGCCGAATAATACTCCTCCAAAAAGGCTCTCAAATTGCTTGATGATTCAAGGAAGGAAAAAAAGAAAATAAAGAAAAAGGCTTAAGAAATTAGAAGATTAAAGGTAATTATACAAATCACTAAGCTTAGAAAATATGTTTCTTGTTTCTTGATGATCTAGTGAGATCTTAGGGTTTCTTATCTTCTATAAATTTGGGGCTTTTGGTTTGGAGGATGAATTGGAAGGATTTGAGCACATGTGAAGTAGTTTTTGATGATATTATTGTAATATTGATTCAATTTTATCATTTGATGATAAATTTTCATTCTAGAGTGTTATGACCACTCTTGTAATGCATAGAATTATTCTTGGGTGCTTCATTGGTGGTGACTTGAATTGATGTTGTGATTAATTTGATTAATGTTGAAAAAGTTGGATTAAAGCATGAAAAATTGATTATTTTTGTTGCAAAATCAGATCTGGAAAAAATGGGTTGATTGTAATGAAAATGATGTCATTTGAATGTATTAGATGTGTTTTGGGTGTTGGAACAATTTCCGGAAATTGTTTCGGAGTTGAAATAAGTGAAAATGGTGAAAAACGGCGTTACCGGGTGATTTTTGAGCCAACCGGATGACGGCTGCCCAAACAGTGAATTTGTATCTGTTTATGCAGCCCATGAACTTCCCTAATACTATTGGGGCTGACATGGGCAGCCCTCATATGTATTGGGTAGTCGGTTCGGTCAAAAATACATTTTTATGTCATTTTGCGAAAAAAACGTTTTCGTAAAAGTTTCGCGACGTTTCTTACTTATTTATGTCGTTATTTGATATCGAATAAATATGTTTGCGTGAAATATGAATGAATTATTCATATTGGATATTAAATAATTTATTCAGTAATTTAAAAAGTTTTAAAATTATGATTTTGTCCGAACCGCGCTTCTGCCGCACCCTTTGCCCAAAACCCCAACAGTCTATTGGGATCCAATTGCACACATACACCAAGACCTTACTTCCATCCCCTATTCTCCATCGAATCCCCATTTTTTAACTCATCTTTGCCCCATACTATACTTCTCTAGATGAAGCTGGGATTGTACCCCGTGTTGGCATTAAGGAAATTCATTTTTCCAAAGTATCTAGCTTTGAGAATAGAGGCCATAAGTGATTTTGGTTGAGTCAGTATTCTCCACAGATTGAAGGATTCAAACCACCGAAATCCCATCCCCCCTCAACTTTGGCTTTACACAACTTCCGCCAGCTTTTCCAAGGTATATTCTTCTATGAGTTTTCTGATACCCACAAATATACATTAAGTTTATTTTGAATCTCATCGCACACACCCCATGGGATCTTGAAAACGCTCATATCATATGTTGGAATTGCTTATCCTACAACCTTAATCAACACTTCTTTTCCCCCGCATGATAAGAAACGATTGTGCCAGTCAGTCTTTCAACTTATTAATAACTATTAGCTTTAGTTTTGAAAAACTAACATTATTGTTTATTCCCATCAATGAGGGGAGACCCAAATACTTCTCATGTGCAGATGCGATGTTGAGATGGAAGATGCCCTTGATTCTATCCATTGTGCTACTATTCGTGTTAGGGCTGAACATAAGTACTAATTTCTCATAGTTAAAGATTTACCCCGAGATAGTCACATATACATCAAACAGCTCATTTAACTTTTTCCACCCAACCACCGAAGCCTTTGAAAAAACTAAACCCTCGTCTACAAATAAAAAATGTAAAACCGAAAACCTCTTGTTGAATTTTAACCCCATTATATCTTTGTCATGTTCTGCTTTGTGAAGTAGTCCGGAGAAGGCTTGAGCACAAAGAATAAACAAGTAAGGGTAGTTATGTGAAAAGAAAATCAGAATTGCTTTGGACATTTTTGTAATTTTCAATCAGGATAAAGTCCAGTGTCGGTAGCTCCAAATAAAGTCTAAACTTCTTAAAAGTGTATAAAGGAATTGGGCCCTGTTCCCACTTACAGGTTAAACGTATAATAATATAATAATCATAATAATTGCTGAAAACATTGGCAACAATTTCACAAAGCATGATGACTCTGGGTCCGGGTCCGGGTCGGGTTCGGGTCCATGTTTGTTCAAACGGTGTCCAGAATGAAGCTTCCTTCGTTCATTCCCAACGGACCTCTAATAAATTATCCTCTTTTTTTTTTTCGCAAAGAGAGATGAAATTCTCCCATTTTGTCTCCATCAAATTACTTTCTAATTTCTTTGTTTTGATGTAAATCACCCATCTGGGTTGTGTTCATTTTATTGGTTTTACTACAAAAACACTTTTCTTGGGGCCTGTTTTTGTTCCAGAAGCTGGGTTTGAAGTTGGAATTTCGTGGGGTTAGGGTTTGTCTTTGTGATAATGCCTATTTCTGATCAGGAGATGCAAGATCGGAGGTATGAACCACCTGGATTTTTATTTTTTTTGTGTGTGTGATTTGACATGGGGTTTATTAGCTCATGATGTTATTGTTTTAGTTACTGTGATTGTTATATTATCAATTGCCTGTCAGTTAATTGATTCTTTTTGAGCTTTTTGCCTGGGATTCTCTTGTTGTTAGTACATAAGGGCATTAGGGAATAGTGAAGGAATTGCAATTTTGCGTAGAAAATATGATCTGGGTTTACTTACTGTGATGGTCGGCGGGCTGTTGATGAATTCAATTATTATTATTATTTTTTGTGTTTACAAATTTTAGGATAAGGATTCTTTTGATTTGTCCATTTGTATGGTTTTTGAATACTTGATAAAAATGAGATAGACTGAAACAAATTCTGTATAAAAGAATGTATTCTGGGAAGTGATGCTTATTGTTCCTTAGCTTAAGAAAGAGATAGAGATTCGATTCATTAATTGCAAGTATATGTTAAAAATGCTAATCTTTAAAGCTTGTTCTTTATATATGTGCAATTTTCTTTTTTGTTTATTTATTTATTTATCGTTTCTTATGTGTCAGGACAAATTCCGGCATGGAGGATTCTAACGCAGTGACGATTGAATTTCTTCGTGCACGCTTGCTGTCTGAAAGATCTGTTTCGAAAAGTGCAAGGCAGAGAGCTGATGAACTGGCAAGAAAGGTATGTTCCAATTTTTCTTTTATCATGTCTTCGTCATTCCATCTACCGTTTGAAGGACCAGCATTCTCTCTCTTTCAAAGTTTGGTTTCAGGATTCTTATAAATGTTAATTCTATAATTGGACTAGGTGGCTGAACTGGAGGAACAACTAAAGATTGTGTCGCGTCAAAGAAAGAAGGCTGAGAAGGCAACAGCTGATGTTCTTGCCATTTTGGAGAACAATGGGATAAGTGAAATTTCTGATGCTTTTGATTCGAGCTCTGACCAGGAAACACGTTGTGAATCAGAAGTGGGTAATAGTTTCAATAAAGAGGAGGAGAATTCAGTTGATTCAAATTTTAGAAGAAACGAATCTGTGGAACTTTCAGGTTCTGACAATGATTTTTCTCCAGTGCCTCAAAGAGGCCTGTCTTGGAATGGCCGCAGGGGCACTAAGCAGTCCCTTGAGAACTACAAGGATTCTTATTTAAGAAGAAGGAGTAGTTTTGCATCTACTGGTTCTTCTTCCCCGAAAAATCGTGTAGGCAAATCATGTCGTCAGATAAGACGGCGAGAATCAAAGTTAGTTTTTATATTCTTTTTGGGGTTGTATTCTATCAATAATGTGATGGTGATGCACTGATATGCACCCATTCTTTTCTTTTTTGTCCTTTCAAATCCTATTAAAATTATCACATGTACAATTGTTTTGTCAGTTTGGTAGTCTTGTGGTTGTGAACACCATAGGATAGTGCCCTAGTTAAACTTGTAAAATCAGTGTAAGAATACATTTCCAACCTTGATATCCAGATAATTCTTTTTTATTGTCACAATTTGTCTGCGAGCTTTACGGTTATATCATATGATATGGAGAACAATCGAAAAAAGGAGTAATATTAATATTTATGAGCATTTGCATTAATCTAATTTTCAGTGGAGGATGATAATTTGATTAGGGAGGTGATAATTTGATTAGGGATTTTCTTCATTTAGCTTCATGTCAACTTCTTGTCTTTGTTTTCTGAATCTGCTCATAAATTACACCTATCCATTTTAAACCATATGTTTTCAAAATAATTATTTGACAGATGTTTGTGTTGTAGATCTGTGGTTGAGGTGGTTAAAACGGATCCTGTCAAGGTTGATTCTCAAGAAAATGGAGTTGCCACCTCTTTAGAAGTTGATAGGAAACCTGTGATCTTGAGAGGGTCTGAAGCTCAGGAAAGGCAATATTTAGGGGAGGGTTCAGATTCTGGTTGCTTTGAAAATGAAAAAATGGCAACAAATAGTGACGCAAACTTTAATGGGTGTGGAGGAGACAAAGTTATGGAGAAGGCACTAGAAGATCAAGCACAACTCATTGGAAGATATGAAGAAATGGAAAAGGCTCAAAGAGAATGGGAAGAGAGGTTCAAGGAAAATAACAGCAGTACACTGGTATGCTTAGTCAGAACCTATATGATTCATAGACATTTAAATGTGCTTGCTTTATCTTAATACCATGGAAGCACAACTCATTGGAAGATATTTGGGGTCTGAGCCCTCATGAGCACCTTAAATGGGATTGTGGGAGTAGCAAATCACATCTTTGTTTATTCTTTTCTATATTTATAACCCAAACTCAGGATCTAATTGTTCCACGACTTCAACCGGAATTAAAAGAAAGGGGGCCCAATCCAAAGGGGTTAGCTGAATGGCTAGACCCATGGTTCGCTCCCATGAGCTCTGAGGCTCAAGGTCCTTGAGTGCCTCTCCCTTAAATGAGAGTAGGTTTCACCCAAAATTGGCCATCCGGGCTGTGGTATAGTATAATGACTTAAGGGCAGATTATCCAGTAGATATTTACTAAATAATTTAGAAAAAAAAATAAAAAATATATATATAAAAGAAGGAAAGAAAAACTTGGGAATAGCATTGACATGCAAATATTAAGACACAAGTGAGGAAAACACCATTTCTAACTAGTTTCCTTGTAGAATACTATCTTGTGAGTGAAGCACAAAACGTGGTTGGCTTGCAGAATACTGGTTATCATGACTTCTCTGTCTGGTAGAAAGAACAAATAATGGTTGTATTAAACCGGCTTATATTGCTAAATGAAATAAACCTAAGCTGCTGTAACTTGCATGTCATTGAGTTCTTAAGAAAAATGAAGATTGTGAGAAATCTTACATTGATAAATGTTGCAGATAGTGCTGTTGCTTGTGATTTTAGGAGATAAATATTCGAGCTATTATCGTGTGACTGGGTGTGTTTGTGTCCACTATTATCGTGCGACTCATGGTTTGCTATGTATAATGGATGTGTGCCCTATATAGTTCTATAGGCCCTTTTCCCGTCTCATAAAATTGTTTCCCCTACATGTTGACAGTATTTTCTCTTGTTCATAAATTTGTTCAGGATTCTTGTGATCCTGGGAACCAATCAGATGTAACTGAAGAAAGAGAGGAGGAGAAGGCACGGGTTCATTGTCTTGCTGGGACAGTCCACTCCCAAGTCCAAGAGGCTAAGTCAGAATTTTATGTTTCCAATGAATTGTCCAAAACTCAGTCCAATGGATTTTTGCCTCCACATGGTGATATGCAACCATTAGGGGATCAGAGGTGCAGCAGCACTCATGCTGCTGAGCCCCTTGCTCAAGATTCTGCATTTCCTACGTCAAATGAAAGGCAGAATCAGCAGACCCTGCACAACAACCATTATGTACCTTCACATAGTTCCCATCATTATCCACTTGGCTCCCCTGAAAACCAGTCATCCCAGGTTGTTTCATCAAATACAGGTAGTAGTTCTGGCAAAGAAGTTTCCGGGAGTGAAAATGATCACTATGCATTGGTGCCACATGAAACATCCAGAGGGCTCAGTGAAGTGTTGGAGGCACTTAAGCAGGCCAGGTTATCGCTACGACAGAAAATGAGTAGTTCGCAATTGACAGAAAGCGGATCTGTTGGAAAAGCTATTGAATCTTTTCTTCCTGCTTGTAAAGTCTGGGACAGTGTAGAGATTCCAGTTGGATGTTCTGGACTTTTCAGAGTACCAACTGATTATGCTGTTGAGGCGCCTAAAGCTAACATCCTAGTTTCAGATTCTCGACCAAGTTTGGCAAATTATAATCCCACTACTGGTCTTGGGGTAGTTTCAGATGATAAAATCGTCAGCAATCCTGTCATGGATACTAGGTCCACGTTTTCTGCTGATAATTTTCGACCATCTGATGATCAATTTCTCACCCGGCCTTCCATTGAAACGAGGTCGAGTTATTCAACTGGAGATCGACTTCTCACCAGCCAATATATTGATACTCGATCAAGAATATCTACTATGAGACCATCCTTTTATAGTAATTTGGATGCTGCTGGCCTACTCTCGTCCAGACAGTACACTCAGCCTGACTTTTCCTCCTATTCCGACCTGATGTCAAGGGCACCCAACAATGAAGGATTTTCTCCATTCCTTCCCAGTAGATCAGTTGACTCGATGTCTCCTAACTTGGATGTCAGTCTCCCCGCATCCAGTCAGTATGCATACCCCGACTTCTCCTCCTATCCTGATCCGATGCCACGAATACCCACACATGAAGGATTGTCTACATCCCGTACCAGTAGGTCAGATGGGACACTTCCTGCGAATCACTTGCCATTTCACAATGATCATACCAGACCATACATGTAAAGATAGGTACTGAGCTTAAATACTTGCTTCCATTATTTTTGAAATCTTTGGGCTCGATAGGGACATTTTCTATATATGATCACTTCCGTGGTACATGGAGTCTCTGGGTGGATAGAGATGCGACAATATTCATGTATGTATGTATGTCTTGTTCTCTGTTGTTTTAGCAGTAAATATATTATTATTTTGTACCAGGTTTAAGCAGCCATCGGTTTTGTTACCTTGTGTGTGTTTGCTTTCCACAAAGTTGTGTTTCATAGCCAATTCACCATGGAGACAATCATCGTGATTCTAGACTTTAGCTTTTGAAAATGAAGTGAACAAAAATAGTATATATTCAAGCGGGCAGGTTCTTTCATGGAGAAAGTTTCAATTTGTAAATATAACAGCTTAATCCACTCGAGGATAGACCCGGCCACGGTTTCTTTCGGTCGGTTCGGGAACCGGAACCGTCCGATTCTGGTTCCTTTCGGTTCGGGAACCGAAACCAGAATCGATTCCAACAGGAACCAGACAGTTCCGTTTCAAATAAATATTTTTTTTTAAAAATTCAATAAAATTCAATAAATAAATAAATAATATAATAAGTTTTAATTTAATATAATAAAATTCAGATAAATAAAATTTTTTTATTATATTTATTTTGTAATAATATCCAATTACAAATTTTTTTAAAATTTAATTTCTAATTTTTAAAAAATAAAAAAAGAGAACTGGAATCATTCGGTTCATGTTCGAAACCGAATCGGTGGCCAGGTCTACTCGAGGAAGTGCTTTACTGAGGAGTGGGGATGACAAAAATCATCACGGAGATGGGGTCCACAAGAGCCCGGTACGTTAGGGGCGGATTAGAGAATATATATATATTTATATTTATATTTGTTGGTTGGAAGGAGATTAGCATCCCGTTAAAATAGAGATAAAATCTTCATGTGAACGGGAACTCGTACGAGGATCTGCAGAGGTTCGATACGTTAGAGATGAATAAATGAATAATTTTCGTACCCATTGTTGAATGAGACGGGTACGATATATACATCCTTGACGTAGATTAAATCATAGCTGACCTGTTGTCATCCCTATTGAGAAGTTCATATGCCAGTGTAATTTGAAAAAGAAGGGTTTGGTTATTGTACCTTGGTGAAAAAAATTACATAGGATCGTTTCTATAGGATCATCCAATCAAAGAATGTCTCGTGTTCCAATTATTTTGAAAATGTCAAATCAAAATAGGGAGAGCAAAATAACTAGAACACGTATTATTCATTAATTTGATGATATTATAGAGACATTCTCTAATAAGTTTTTCTCGTAACAATGAAGTTGAAACGAGAATAATTAAAGTTAAAATTTATATAGTTGAATTTAAAACTGATTTATGGACTTAAAATATTTCATGTTTAGTATTAAAAAAATTCAAATTCAATAAATTTCTATTTCAAGTTTAAGGGTGGCAAAAAAGCTCGGGCCTTGTCCGGCCGAGCTTTGGCCCGGGCCGGGCTTCAAAATGAGGAGCCCGACTCGGGCCCGAACTTAAAATAAATAATTAAATATTTTTATTTATAAAATATATATATTTATATAATAAATTTTTTATATTAAAAAAATGAGGCCCGGGCCAAACCCGGGCCCAAATTTAATTTGTCGGGTAAGTCCGGCCGTTTCCATCCTTATTCAAGTTTACTATTAGCCTTCCCAATATTGATACCGAAAAACACTGTTGACACTTGACATGACCTGAAAAGAAGTTCATTGGAAATAAAAACCTCAAAAACCTCAACGGTGTGTGTCAATATTTCATTACTTAATTTACGGAGAAAAACTTATATAAGATAATTCATATGACTTTATCTAATCAATTAATGATATGTGTTTAAATTATTTAAAAAATAATCAATAAAAAACATTTAAAAAAAAAAAAAACTCAAATATATATCATTCAATGATTATACAGTCTCTACACATAAGTTTTTTCTCTAATTTATGGGTAGCCAAACCGACACTGCAGCCAGAATCATCCAGGTCCTTTGATTTATTAAAATAATTTTCATTTGTCGTCTTTTTATTTAATTAATTTCCTCGAACGTGAGAGACTAATCCATTTGACCTGATCACTAACGTACATGTCAATAGAACCAATTCTATTGGATGACACATTGCTTCCCAAAATACTTGCAACTGGAATCAATCATCCAGGAA
>SKCR01049289.1:0-54724 GCA_019454045.1 Zanthoxylum bungeanum
ACGAAAGCTATTTCACAGCAAAAGTTTGAGAAGCACATACATAGTTCAGGTGTTAGATGCTTGAGTGACTGGCTATAGGCCAATGGGAGATTATTAGACAGTTATGACCCATAGCGTCACTGTTTGTAAAAGACATTATGTTTTTGCAAAAAGAATTTGTAATATTGAAATTGCCTTTTATCATTTCGTAATTTAATTTACTTTGATATATAAATGGTAAAAGTCATATGATTAGTTCCGGATTGAGATGATATGAGACAGTATCAATCCATAAAGGTTTAATCATTAAATATCCCTAGTCGTAGTATTATCGAGACTGGACATCGATAATGCGGAATAGACTAGTATTGCACTTGTGCGCGTTGTAAGGGCATAACGGCATAGTTCTCATATGTTTAAGTATAGGATACTTATGCAAGTGCGATAGGAGGTTGTGTTTTACCGATGGTATGAAAAACAGCTTCGCTCTAGATAGACCCCACGGAATCCCATTGGTAGTATGTATATGTGTCTATGGGAGTCCGCGTCAGGGTAGATGTATTTGGTCTTAACCTGAGACTTACATCGCTAATACTTGTGACAATCGGTAAACTTTGGTTTTGGTCGTCCAGGGCTTTAACATGTTCTGTGTACGGCTCTTTTGGGTCTATCGAGAATCGTAGTGTATTGGATGTGATGTCAAGACGGAAGTATCACTCCAGACATATGGAGATGATGATCACGCAGGGATTCATAACTCGTTCTCTATTGTATTGCAACCATCGGGATAATGTGACAAGGTCATGATTATCCGATTCAAAGAGAATAGTTGTTTGATATCCGATATGTGCTTCGTACGGGGCAGACACTATTCCAGCCCCAGGCCTAGCACGTGACATCTGATACTGGATCGAAATACGAGATACTAGGTATTCTACTCTGACATAGATTATATATTCCAGTAAGAATATTTCTGGAGAATTGGGTAGGCACGGTGCTTTGCTAGAAGCCAACCATGTCTTGTAAATCGGTAAGCACGTAGTACGAGGTACTCACTTTAATCGGATAGTCCGATAACCGGATTTACTGCCAACATATCCAGAGATCTCTTGGGTCGCTCCCAAGGATTCACCGATGATAGTTGACTTAAATTAGAATTAATCTGGGATTAATTTAGAGAGAGAAAATTAATCTGGATTAATTAGGGCTTTATTTAATCTGGGATTAAATGTGTTCAGTAGAAAGAACGCGATTAATTTGGAATTAATCGGTAAAATAAATTTAATAGTTAAATTTGATTTTCCAATTTAATTTATTCAAATGGGCTAAAATTAATATATCATATATATAAAATGAATTGGATTTCATTACGAGATTAAGTCGGACTTTATACGAACGAACGAATTAATTTAGAATTAGTTCGTGAACGACGTTCGTATATATTTGCGAGGCATCATTATTTAATTAAATTAGATTTAATTGTTTAGCAACGAAGGTTCGTTTAATCGGATTAAACGGAACCGAGTCGCGGCAAATGTTCGTAGAGATATTTGAATTTCGAATTCAAATATTTGGAGCCAAGTGTGGTAGTGTTTCCCACCACACAACTACCTTGTTTTGCTTTTGAATACATTTACCAATATCTACCTTGTTTAGGGTAAAAGGTGAAATGGTTTCTCACCTAAAGGTAAATAACAAAAAAAGGCATCTCAAGATTTGTGAACACTTAACAAAATCAAAAACTTGAAAACCCTAAATGCTCAAGGCTTGGCCGAAAATACTCTCCTTCTTCTTCTCTCTTTGATTTGTTTTCAAATCAACAAAAAAAGCTAGCACTTTGGAAGTGAACAAAGGTGATGGGAAACTACTCAAAAGCTTGGAATCATCAAAAGCTTGGATCTTGGAGATCTTGCTCTCATTTTTTTTAAAGCTCTATCACTCATTGTAAGTCTATTCCGCACCTTATCATGATCATATCTATTGTTATTCATGCTTATAGATCCTATGAATGTTCTAGGAACACTAACAGGAAGCTCACGCCCAAGCCATGTTTGGCTAGGGTTTATTTTGGTTCAAAGTGTTACAAAAGAGAGAGAGAGAGTTGGTTTCGGTAAAAGGCTTTTACCATTTTCACCTAAACTTTGTAGTTGGGTAAATGGTTTTACCAAAACCATTACAAGGTGGTTGAGTGATAGGTGGCTTGGAATAAATGCCAACTACCACATGTGAAGTAGGCCTCATATTTGAATTTAAAATTCAAATGTCGCTACGAACATTTGTCGTGGCTCAGTTCCGTTTAATCTGATTAAACGAACTTTCTTCGCTAAATAATTAAATCTAATTTAATTAAATAACGATGCCTCGTAAATATATCACGAACGTCGTTTACGAATTAATTCTAAATTAATTAGTTCGTTCGTGTTAAAGTCAGACTTTAATTTAGTAATGAAATCCAATTCATATTAATATATCCAATATATTAATTTTAGCCCATTCAAATAAATTAAATAGAAAAATCAAATTTAACTATTAAATTTATTTTACCGATTAATTCCAAATTAATCGCGTTCTCTCTCTTACGAACACATTTAATCCCAGATTAAATAAAGCATCAATTAATCCCAGATTAATTTTCTTTCTCTTAATTAATCCCAGATTAATTCTAATCGAGTCAGCTGTAATTGGTGAATCTTTGGAAAGCGACCCAAGAGATCTTGGATATGTTGGTTTTAAATCCGGTGATCGGACTATCCGATGAAGTGAGTACCTCGTACCACGTGCTTACTGATTTCAGACATGTTGTGCTTTTAGCAAACACCGTGCTACCCAATTCTCTAGAACTATTCTTACTAAATATATAATCTATGTCAGGCGTAGAATACAGAGTATATCTCGTATTGCGATCCAGTATCTGAGTCACGTGCAAGTGTTGGACATTTATGACCCATAGCGTAACTATTTGTACAGATCATAGTGTTGTTGTACAAATTAACTATGTAACAAAGGAGATTGCACTCTTATCATTTGTGATTAGATCACCTTAGATATATAAATGATAGGAGGTCCTTATGATTTGTTCCTAGATTGAGAATGATATGAGACAGTATCAATCAACGAAGGATAATCATTAAACATCCCTAGTCAGAGCATTGTCGAGATTGGACATCGATAGATGCGTAAAAGACTAGTATTACACTTGTGCGTGTTATGTGAGACATAACGGCATAGTTCTCGTATATCTGGGTATAGGATACTCAGGCAAGTGTAATAGGAGGTTGTGTTTCACCGATGGTACGGGAAACAGCTTCGCTCTGGATTAGACCACCGCAGAATCCCATGGTAGTATGACATTGTGTCTATGGGAGTCTGCAATCAGGGTAGGTGTATTTGGTCTAAACCTGGGACTTGCACCGCTAATACTTACGACAATCAATGTACTTTAGTTGAGGTCGTCCAGGGCTTTAACAGGTCTGTGTACGCCGATGCTGGTGTATATTGAGAATCGTAGTGTATTGGGTGTGATGTCAAGACGGAAGTGTCACTCCAGTCATATGGAGAAGATGGTCACGTAGGATACGGTATTAGTGCTCTTATATGCTGCGCGGCTATCGGGATATTATGACTCGGTCATGAATATCCGATTATAGAGACTAGTTGCCAGACATCTGACATGTGCTTCGTACGGGGCAGACACATATCCAACCCCAGGCCAAGCACGTGATCATCCGATACTGGATCGAAATACGCAATACTACGTATACTACGCCTGATATAGATCACATATTCCTGTAAGGATATTCCAGAGAATTGGGTAGGCATGGCGCTTTGCTAGAGGCCAACCTTGTCTTGTAAATCGGTAAAAACGTACTTACATGTTACTTATTGTTCGGATAGTCCGACGACCGAGTTTACTACCAAACATATCCGGAGATCTCATGGGTCGCTTCCCAATGATACAACGATGTCGTATGACTCGCATTATACATTAATCTGGGATTAATTAAAGAGAGGAGAAAATTAATCTGGGATTAATTACGGAGATATTTTATCTGGGATAATATATCAATTTAAAGAGAGAGAATGATTAATTTGGAATTAATCGATAAATAATATATTCGATATATTAAACGAAATTGGATTTCGATTAGGAATTAAAATTGGATTTTAATTCGGGCACTTGAATTAATTTAGAATTAATTCTCGAGCGACGTGATTAGTAAATTGGATTTATTAACGAGGCATCGAGAAAATCGTTAATTTAGAATTATCGAAACCGAGCTCGGAATGTGTTTGCGAAGTTACGTCGATTTTGAATCACGTGCTGCAAGTCGCATCGCAAATCACATCGCAAGTCATAAAAGTCAAAACACCTTTTGGAAAAGTAACTTTGACTCTTTGACTTTGACCATTGAGATTTGGAGGGAAAATTTTGGGGGGAAAAGTTTTGACTTTTTGGAAAAGTAAAATACTTTTCCCTTTCACCTTTTACCAAGGGTAAAAGAATTAAAATAAACATTTACATTTGTTTTTTATTGTTTTAAAAGGCATAAAATAATTGGTAAATGATTTAATATATTTTGGAAAATATATAAGCTTTGTGTTGGACACATTTTCCCTTAACCTAATCAAAACCCCATCTCTTTCTCTCTACCAAGTTCACGCCCAAAGCAGTGGACTGCACTGCTTGGGCGTGAATGATGATGGCTTCTTGGGCTTGTTTTGTGGCAAAATAGTCAAGTGCTAGCACACCGAGAGTTATACGAAGGTGTTAGGGAAACCCACCGACGAGCCGGGAATCAAACGACAAAGATTCGAAGCTCAAAATAGTGACTCAAAACTGAAACAGTGGGCAGAAAAATCTGCACTATTTGGGCGCCCCTTTGAAGGACTAAAACTTGGAGTTTTGTTCGTTGTTCCGTCTCAACCGATCAATGTAAGTATCCGCAACTTCTTTGATATGTATTTCACACATCTTCATGCTTGTTTGATGATCTTGGGACCTAGAATAAAACCAACAATGGCATCAAGAGCCTAGGTTCAAGCATGAAAGTTTAGGGCTTAAAATTTGGGTATTTTGTATTTGAGCATGATTTGAATAAATTGGATGTTTAAGTATGCTTAATACATGTTTAATTGAATATTGATTAGATCAATTTCATGAATTAATGTTAGAAACATTTTTCCCCAAATATTTAAGTTGGCCTAAAATGATAAATTGGGTATTTTCAATTTGAGCATGATTTTATGAAATTGGATGATTAAGTATGCTTAAATATAGTTGAATTGAAGATTGATTGGATCAATTTCATGAAAATGTGATTTGATCATTTTTCCCCAATTTGCTTATGGTGGCCGAATTTGATAAGTCCTAATTGTCTTGGAATTTTGATTTTTTGGTCATTAGATGAATTGGAAATCATTTGGGAATATGATTTAATGTCGATTGTGTAATTGATTGGATTGAATTTGAATCGGACATAAAATCCCCAAATTGCCAAGACTTTGAAGCATGAAAATGGGTTTGATTTTTCATTAAATGTTTGGGCATGTGATAATGAAATTGTGCATGATTAATTGTAAAATTGTTTTAGAAATGTTAATTTGGGTAATTAATCATGAATACTTACTTGTAGGTTAATTGAATGTGAATTGGATTTTTGTATTTAATTAATTGGGCCTTGAAATTGGATTTTGGCTTTTAAATTGTCATTGGGCTTGTTTGGCTTTGTTATACAAAGTTAGTTTTAGGTTAGGCAAATTGGATTGGATCCAATTTGGCCCAAACCAAAACCATAAGCCCCATAAAGAAATGAATTTCATGAACCTTTAAAGTTTAATTGGGCTCTAATGGGCCAAGATTGATTTATGGGCCTATGGGGTAAATCCCGGATTGGATTTTGGTTATTCGGTTTGACCCGAGTTGACCAAAAGTCCACGCCTTAAGAAATCAATTAAAAGCCCATTGGACTTTAATTGAATTGATGTTGGACATTAATCGGTCTTTGAGACGCGTTGCGATTAAATTTGGAATTTAAGTCGTAAAAGGTTTATTATTAAAGTGTAATATTTAATTTGGAATTAAATAACGAATTACAATTGAATGCATATTAAATTGGATTTAATGACGTAGTTTAATTTAATTCGAGAATTCGTACTTTGAGTACTTATTCGCAAAACGAGTTTGACTCGATCAAAATCAAATCGTTGTTTGAATATTGGACGATCACTAATTATCAGATTAATTAATTTGATTAGATTGATTGATAACATGCTTGTGTGAATACTTGGTTGTGATGAATGAATAATGTATATCAGATGGATATTAGTCGGGTAGGGGCAATTTTGGAAATTGTTGTAATAAATTCGATTTATTAAATTGGACCTGCGTGTCTAGCCTTAACACCTCTATTCTATTTGTATTCTCTTCTCATCTATTCCCCTCAATGTATATGAGGTTTCTTTAGAAGTGTAGTGTAACGGGTAGAAGTGATACAAGTGCTAGCATGAAAGTTAAAGAGAGATTTGATCTAGGATCAATGTGTTAAGTATCCATCTGCATATCATTATTGTTTATTTTCATATGCGCTATATTATGTATTTAGAATGCATGTTTAAGGGTGTATGATGATGAGACCTTAACAAAGATAATAAATTGGTAGCCAATTTGCACGCGAAAAACCCTCATCAAATATCATGCGTTTTTCCTTCCATTGAGTGATTCATACTCAAGATCCTAGATTGGCATTGGGTTTGTTGGCCAAAGTCAAGCCCTTTTGTCCGTCGAAGATGTGTTTGAATCACAAGAGTTTGTTCTATATTGGTGTCTTGTCCAAGTTGTGGTTTGTTGGCCAAAGTCAAGACCACTTCTTGTCCATCGACATTGATTACGAAGCTTTCCATGGTCAATGGGTCGCGCTTGACTGGGATCATTAAGCTTGTTGTGCCAAAGCCAATGCTTAGTTGATTCAGAGGAAAAAAGGTTAGGCAATACATTGGATGTATTGGCATATATAAGATATATGTTAAGGATTTGGATATCTGCCTACTGGATCTAGGAATTGGATTGGATCCAATTGATCTTAGAGATCTACCTAGTTAAATATCATACAATTTGTTGGCCAAAGTCAAGATTATGTGTTATTTAACGGGATCCTAGCTCACTAGGAAACACGGTTTCCCGAGTACTCGACGGAGGGTTAGAGGCTCGCCGAAAAATAGTGGGAGGCAAGAATTGAATTTGCAATACTCGTTCAATTACTTGCCATACGCGCTCAATCAAATATCATTCGTCGTTATGATTTAAATATCAGTTAGACTAATATTTAATCGTTGTTTTTATTAAATAGTTGGACTATATATTCAAACTATTCAATTATAGTTGATTTTATAATTGGATTATAGTAATCAATATAATTGATTTTAAACTATTGAATTATAGTTGATTAAATAGTTAGACTATTGTAATCATTATAATTAGTACCATAATTATTGATTAAATAGTTGGACTATAAAATCAGATATATTGAAAGATTGGACATTTAAAACATAATCTTGGATTAAAATGTTTTAAAAGGTTTAATTTACAAATGGGAATAATTTCAGGATAGTCCTGGAAATAAATAATATGTTACTTTATTTGATAAAAATAAATATTAAGCCTAAGCCTAGAATTAAGCAAATAGTAGGAGCATAATCTTTGGAAGATTTATGTAATGATAACTTAAAGTGCTTAATTCAACCTATACATGTAATAAATCTATGTTTAGATTAATGAAGTATTAAAATTATAATTAATAACTCTTGGAGAGTTAATGACTATTCTCAAGGAGATAAAGTCAAACTTTACCAATTAGGCTAATAGCGCAAGGCGCACTTACTTCGATATTCTAGAAACCAAGGCTTGGCCGAAGGCTTCTGAAATTGAAAAAGGTAAAGGCAAAATCATTATGATCTTCTGGGAAGATAAAGAAAAACATATCCCTAAATGACTGCCATTTGGATATGGCAGACATGAAGGAATTAAAGAAAGAGCAAGGCTCTGACTTTAAATATATTCGTCAATATTATGTTCACTACTAGTATTGAAATTGGATTTTAAATACTTAATGCGGTACATAAAATATATGTATTGATGTTCAAAATCTGCTGTGAGCAGGATAATGACTTCAAGCTGAGGTTAATCTGCGAATCGGAAAAACGATGAAAGTCGCTGTTTCGACCATAGATACCTAAATTTAGGAACTACCTTCAGGTATGTAACTTAAATTAGGAAACTGTTATAATGTAACTAGTTTAGAATAGAAACATTATCTCTATATCAGTGTTTAATCCATTGTGGATAAACCTTTATATTAGAAGGACTAAAGTGTTTCATTATATAAAGATGACATTGAGATAAACACAGTAGATGTGAACAACAGTATTTATATTTGAATATAAATAAAATCTCGAACATATAAATGACAAACTAATAGCTCATACTGATCTGATCAGATGAAACTTAATGTGGCATTGTTGTCTAGGACACAAATAAACAAGACTCGTATATCCACACTTTTGAAAGTGGGTACTAGGACTGATTTGATTATTCAAATAAAGTCTACGAATCTAGTTCTTTAGGTAAAGTACCAAAAATACTATTTACTTGGTAATAGTGAGGAAATGCCATCGATCTGTAAGCCCTTTCATAGTGGAGTTAGTGGGCCCATATCTAGCTAGGCTAGATGTGGATATGAATATTCGTGACCTATATGGATGTGGCATCACGTTATGGTTATTGTGTACTTTTGAAGAACACAAATCAGAAACTTTTAAAGTTTCAACACGAAGTAGACAAACAGATCGGCTAAAGTATTAAAACATCACGTGATGAACATGATGAAATACTTAAGCAATAAGTTTCCAAATACTTGAAAGAGTATAATATTCTTTCAAATGAGGACTCCTCCAGAGACACGTCAGTTTGACGGTGTGTCCGTACAGAGAAACCGAATTTTATTGGACATGATAAGGTTTATCATGAGTCGCTCTGAGCTATCATTTCCTTCAACGGATATCATTAACAGTGCAAAACTTATTTGGAATAAGGTTCCATATTAATCTGTTAGACAGAATTCATATTAGATATGATCAGGGATAGAAACAGGGTTTCTCACCTAACGATTTGGGTATGCTGGCATATGTTTGGATGATGCCAAACTAAAACCTAAATCGGATAAGTGCCAAATGTAGGGATCTAGAGAAAAACCATAAGTGTAGTACTTATACAACTCACTAGAGAACAATTGTAATTGTTGCTCACCATGTGGTCTTCCTTAGAGGAATACCGATATGCAGTGGTAAGTGGGAGGACAGTAAAACTCGATGAAAATCGGAGTAATACTGTTCAAGCATGAAGTCCTTAATGTAACACAAACTGTTCATCAAGGATGAACATATACCATTAATCTTCGTATACACAAGAACCGCGTAGATCGGAGAAAGTCAGAAAACAACCTAGGGTATGGGTTTCTGTCTCACCTCATAAAGATATCAATCTTATTGAGGAGACCCAACTACGTATGAGGAAGTGATACAAGGTATCGACTCCCTATTATGGCAAAATGCCATGAGTCTGAAATGGATTCCATGTAAAACAACTATGTTAAAATACTAGTTGATGTACCATAAGGCATTGTGCCTATAGGTACTGTATAAGTCTTCAAGGAAGACATACATGGATAGCAACATACCAACGTACAAAGCTAGGCTTGTAGCGAAAAGGTATCGTTATCAACATTGTGTTGATTACGGTTCAGC
Organism: Zanthoxylum bungeanum; assembly: GCA_019454045.1. Classification (NCBI taxonomy): domain Eukaryota; kingdom Viridiplantae; phylum Streptophyta; class Magnoliopsida; order Sapindales; family Rutaceae; genus Zanthoxylum; species Zanthoxylum bungeanum. The sequence goes on from SKCR01049289.1 coordinate 9,778, forward strand.
CTTTTACCTGTTGCCACAGTAAGTCCATTTGGATAATGCTTGCTGTAGCTGCACGTTTCATCTTATGGAATGTGTCAGTTAAAGGTCAAAATCGCTTTCCTTAAAAGGAAACCTTTTGGAGGATGTTTATAACATCCTGACGATTTTGTCGTACCAAAACCAGCAAACTAGGTTTGCGTGTTGTTCGATCCATGTTTGGGTTGAAGCAAGCATAAAGTTCTTGGAAATATTGTTTTGATGTAATCATGATAGTCAATGATTTGATTCAAAACAGAATGATTCTTGGTTATATGAGAGGGTTAGTGGGAGCGCACAGACAGTGGTTGTCCAAATTAAGATAATGTAATGTAATATATATTTCATTTCTTGGAAATGATATTCCCATAAAATAATCGGTGAAAGTTTGGCTTTCAGAGAAAATTCTCCGTAGAATTCTCGGGAGAAACAACCTTTATTCTAGAATAAAGATCTACTATGATAGATTTAAGTTGTTAAAACTCTCTGGAAATTGTACATTAAAATGTACGCGACCTGGTGTCTCATACGCTTTGAGCATATGGATTCACAATCAGGCCAATCCAAGTGATAGTCACTTGATTGATGTTAAGAACATCCGTTAGAATCTTAGAGATCTAAGGATGCTGTTTTTAATCTGTGGAGCAGGAGAACTTGAAGTGACTGGGATCACTACTGCAAGTTTCCAAATCGATAAAACGACTAAAAGTCATAAACGATACTATACAGTTTGAATAACGGTACAGTGTGCTGGAAATCTTCCAAGCAAGATACTGTTACTGAATAAATAACACATGCGGATTATTACTGCACTGAGGCAGCAATAGAAGCCATCTGGGTCAATAAATAAATCTAATTGGATTCGATATAGTTTTGTTACCGGCTGAGCTAGGCGTCAGCACAGGCTAAAGAATTAATGATCTCATCAACGATCCAGATACATACTTCGACTATTCATCTGATTCGTTCGGATCAAACATCGTGGCGATGTGATGATCGTATAAATCGCATCAGACGATAATTTTGCAAATCCGCTAACGAAAGCTTTTCTCACAATTTGAGCCAACCGTACATAGTTCGGGTGTTAGGCACTCGAGTGACTGGCTAAAGGCCAAGTGGGAGATTGTTGGACAGTTATGACCCATAGCGTCACTATTTGTACAGATCATAGTGTTTGTTGTACAAATTAACTATGTAACAAAGGAGATTGCACTCTTATCATTTGTGATTAGATCACCTTAGATATATAATGATAGGAGGTCCTTATGATTTGTTCCTAGATTGAGAATGATATGAGACAGTATCAATCAACGAAGGATAAATCATTAAACATCCCTAGTCAGACCATTGTCGAGATTGGACATCGATAGATGCGTAAAAGACTAGTATTACACTTGTGCGTGTTATGTGAGACATAACGGCATAGTTCTCGTATATCTGGGTATAGGATACTCAGGCAAGTGTAATAGGAGGTTGTGTTTCACCGATGGTACGGGAAACAGCTTCCCTCTGGATTAGACCACCGCAGAATCCCATTGGTAGTATGACATTGTGTCTATGGGAGTCTGCAATCAGGGTAGGTGTATTTGGTCTTAACCTTAGACTTGCACCGCTAATACTTGCGACAATCAATGTACTTTAGTTAAGGTCGTCCAGGGCTTTAACAGGTTCTGTGTACGCCGATGCTGGGTATATTGAGAATCGTAGTGTATTGGGTGTGATGTCAAGACGGAAGTGTCACTCCAATCATATGGAGAAGATGGTCACGTAGGATACGGTATTAGTGCTCTTATATGCTGTGTGGCTATCGGGATATTATGACTCGGTCATGTATATCCGATTATAGAGACTAGTTACCAGACATCCGACATGTGCTTCGTACGGGGCAGACACATATCCAGCCCCAGGCCTAGCACGTGATCATCCGATACTGGATCGAAATACGCAATACTACGTATACTACGCCTGATATAGATCACATATTCCTGTAAGGATATTTCGGAGAATGGGGGTAGGCATGGCGCTTTGCTAGAGGCCAACCTTGTCTTGTAAATCGGTAAAACGTAATACTTGGTACTTACGGGTTCAGATAGTCCGACGACCGAGTTTACTACCAACATATCCGGAGATCTCATGGGTCCCCGCTTCCCATGACGTATGACTGGCATTATACATTAATCTGGGATTAATTTGAAGAGAGAGAAAATTAATCTGGGATTAATTACGGAGATATTTTATCTGGGATAAAATATCAATTTAAAGAGAGAGAACGATTAATTTGGAATTAATCGATAAATAATATATTCGATATATTAAACGAAATTGGATTTCGATTAGGAATTAAAATTGGATTTTAATTCGGGCACTTAAATTAATTTAGAATTAATTCTCGTGTGGCGTGATTAGTAAATTGGATTTATTGACGAGGCATCAAGAAAATCGTTAATTTAGAATTATCGAAACCGAGCTCGGAATGTGTTTGCGAAGTTGCGTCGATTTTGAATCACGTGCCGCAAGTTGTATCGCAAATCACATCGCAAGTCATAAAAGTCAAAACACCTTTTGGAAAAGTAACTTTGACTATCTGACTTTGACCATTGAGATTTGGAGGTAAAATTTTGGGGGGAAAAGTTTTGACTTTTTGGAAAAGTAAAATACTTTTCCCTTTCCACCTTTTACCATGGGTAAAAGAATTAAAATAAACATTACATTTGTTTTTTATTGTTTTAAAAGGCATAAAACAATTGGTAAATGATTTAATATATTTTGGAAAATATATAAGCTTTGTGTTGGACACATTTTCCCTTAACCTAATCAAAATCCCATCTCTTTCTCTCTCCAAGTCACGCCCAAAGCAGTGGACTGCACTGCTTGGGCGTGAATGATGATGGCTTCTTGGGCTTGTTTTGTGGCAAAATAGTCAAGTGCTAGCACACCGAGAGTTATACGAAGGTGTTAGGGAACCCACCCATGAGCCGGGAATCAAACGACGAAGATTCGAAGCTCAAATGGTGACTCAAAACTGAAACGTGGGCAGAAAAATCTGCACTGTTTGGGTGCCACTTTGAAGGACTAAAACTTTGAGTTTTGTTCGTTGTTCCGTCTCAACCGATCAATGTAAGTATTCCGCAACTTCTTTGATATGTATTTCACACATCTTCATGCTTGTTTGATGATCTTGGGACCTAGAATAAAACCAACAGCAAGGCCTAGGGCTGGATTAGTGTCTGCCCCGTACGAATCACATATCGGATATCACAACTAGTCTCTTTGAATCGGATAATCATGACCTTGTCATATTATCCCGATGCTTGCAACATAATAGAGAACTTGTTATGAATCCCTGCGTGATCATCATCTCCATATGTCTGAAGTGAAACTTCCGTCTGACATCACATCCAATACACTACGATTCTCAATAAACCCAATAGAGGCGTACACATGACCTGTTAAAGCCCGAACGAACAAAACCAAGTTTACCGATTGTCGCAAGTACTAGCGATGCAAGTCTCACGTTAAGACCAAATACATCTACCCTGACGAGGACTCCCATAGACACATATACATACTACCAATGGGATTTCACGGGGTCTATCCAGAGCGAAGCTGTTTTCCGTATCATCGGTAAAACAGAACCTCCTATCACACTTGCATAAGTATCCTATCCTTAAACATATGAGAACTATACCGTTATGCCCTCACAACGCGCACAAGTGCAATACTAGTCTATTCCGTATTATCGATGTCCAGTCGCGATAATACTACGACTAGGATATTTAATGATTAAATCTCTATGGATTGATACTGTCTCATATCATCTCAATTCGGAACTAATCGTATAGACTTTTACCATTTATATATCAAAGTAAATAAATTACGAAACGGTAAAATGGCAATTTCATTACTACATAGTTAATTTTGTACAAAAATATAATATATTTTACAAACAGTGACGCTATAAGCTAGTCACTCAAGCATCTAACACCTGAACTATGTATATGTTTCTCAACCTTTTACTGTGAAATAGCTTTCGTCAGTGGATCTACAATGTTGTCATCTGATGCGACCTTCTCGATCTTCACATCATCATGATGTATGATCTCACGAATCAGATGGAAACGTCGAAGAACATGCTTGGATCGTTGATGAGTGTAGACATTGCATTTTTGCATAAGACCCGATGAGGAGTCTTATATGGAGACAACTCCCTCTTAGTCATGAAAGTCGCGGGAAAAGAACGTTGGAAGGGTAAATTTGGAAAACACTATTTTTTATGGATTGCTCCGTTTTGTTCGCTTCGGTTGCTTGCTATACCTCCGTTTCTAAGCTCACCTTAGGCCCAAAACTCCCCTAGACCACATACCTAATCCAAACCAAGCCCAAATACCCAAGTCAACCCAAGTCAAACAAGTCAACCCAAGTCAAACCAAACCCATGCCCATTAGATGTAATTCACTCCCATTGCCCTTTATTTAGGTAAATTGCACATTAATCACATGTTAAAATCTTGATTAATCCTTACCTAAATAAAAGAATCAAATAAAATCATTACCAAATCAAATCCAATCCCAATCCTAATTAGGAGATGCATTCCTTATTAGAAACCAATTAGGAGATTCCTTCCTAATCTAAAAAGGAAAGCCTTTTTTCCTTTGCCTATAAAAAGAGGCCTTCACCCCCATTCACAACCCTAGCTCACATATCTCCCTCACACGCCCAAAGCACTCTCTTAAGCCTCCATTACACGCCCAAGCATCCCCCTGAACCCTCCATTGCCGCACCTTCAAAATCAATAGTCCTCCATTGCCGCCCCTTCCCTCCATCATCAACACCCTTCACGCCCAAGCCCTAAACTTAACCCTCCATTGCCGAGTTCCAGCCCCCTTCACAGCCCTAAAACCCCTCAAATAAACTTATTTCCAGCCCTTAAGTTCCGCAAAAAACCCCCAAAGCAGCTCCAAATCGGCGCCAAAACAGCCCCTGAAAACGGCTTCACTGCACTGGTGAACTGCCGAATTTAGTCTTCTGTTCTGGTCTGATTCTGTTGCGGTTTAGCCTCCAAACAGTCCTAAAACCATCTTAAAACCATCCCAGAAATCCCCAAAATTTCCCCAAAAAACCTTTACAAACGCACCTCCCGAGACCACCAAAATCACCCAAAACAGTCAAAAACGCCCAAAACAGTGACCTGAAACGCAGCGACCAAAGGCGGTGAAACGAAGGTAAAACAGCAGCCCGAGCATCAAAACAGCAAGGAAAACAGTGAGCAAACAATCTTGAAAAGTTTCGAATCATTCGCCCTTCCAACGGACTTGGAAAGCACTTCCAAAGATTGACGAAAGAGGTTAGACCTGAGGGTACCTTTTACTTATTTTCTTTTGTTTTATTTTTATTTATTTTAGAATATTATCGCATGAGAGTCGTTTGAAGCATGATGTGATTGTTGGATGAGCGGGATATGTGTTTCCCTTTTGTGGTATATCGGATGGAAACCCGGACGTAAATTCCATAGCCGATTCCGAATGGACGGTAGTATGGTCTGCACTCGGGATACAATACCACGTACCACTTAAGATACACGTATCTCGTCTCATCCAATTTGTATTCGAGCATGATGTAGTTCTAGGTTGTTTATTTATTATTTTAAGCATGTTTTAACGTAGTTTCGTTATTTAATTTAAAGCATGATTATGTTCTTTTATGCATGACGTTTAGTTTAGTTTATATTTATGCTTTAGTCATTATTTGTTTGCATTGGTTCGATGGCTTAATTTGTTCAATGTGTGATATTGCGTGTTTATTGTTTAAAGATTTATTTTTCAAGCATGCGAACTTAGATTAGGAGTTAGTTAGACGAAGCATGTTAGATCTAGGTAACCTTTGAACATGATTATTGATTAGATGCGGTCGATTTATTGCATAATTATATCATCACAATGACATAAGTAAGGGACCATTCCGAACCCAACGGTTTGAGGTCTTCCCTTGCGAGGGGTGAGTGCGGCCTTAAATCTTTGTCCCGGTTCACACCGGGTGGCGACTCCATTATTCTCCGGTTTAGTCCCCCGCGGACTATTCCGTACTCTCAACTAGGCCCTGAGTCTAGAACAGCATGCGTCGCCAGTTTCTGTTGTCTACAGTCTGGCGACTCCACTGGGGATAGAGAATCGGCCTCGAAATCATGTCTTGTGTTGTTTATAATTTATGCATTAGTTGACCGTGTCTGTAGTGGGTTGAGGGGGTTAATCAAAGGCTTAGTTAGAGCTAGGTGATGGTTGGGTGTCTTCCTTCATTCACTACCTTTCGAGGAAAAGCTGTGAAGGCACCTAGGTGATCATTACCCGTAGCTTGTTGTGATAGACTAGTTTGGAGGACTCGTTGTTTATTCCTGACACCAAGCGATAAGAGCCTAAGGGGCTTGGGTATTTAAGTGAGCCTCGCTCCACCCTCCCTCTGGGGAATCTACAACGGGAAATTCATTCGACAGTTAGTCACACACCATAACTCGTTGGCACGTACCGTAAGGTATAAAAAAAGGTGCGCTCACTTGGACGTTTGAACCCTTGAGTGGGGAGTCCTAGTTGTGGGCAAACCTTCGTCAGCGAGAGCCTTTGTCCGCGCCCCGTGAACCCACTCATGAACCTTAGCCATAAGAACCCGTAGTTAGACATTTTATAATTAGGTGTTTGATGGACCACCGTCATTTGGATCCAGTTGGACCTTTTGTCAAAAGGGTATGGACTTGTCGGGCCATTTAAACTGGGGCAAGTTCATGTCTTTTAACAGTTGGGCCAAAAGCTTCTAAAATGCCAGTGGGCCATTTATGGGCCTCTTATTATTTGAAATCATTTAGCCATATCATCGCAAAGTGTAGACCTGTTGGGCCTTTTCAACTGGGACAAGTTTGCACCACGCGATGGTGTGATTGAATTATTAAAATGATAATGGGCCGAGTAGTTTATAGTTTATTGCTTTACGATTTTAGAATTTCATATATTGCATGCATCGCACACATACGCACTGACACATGACACTAATGAAGCACGATAGATACCTGTTGGGTTAGAGAGGGTACCAGACTCGTCAAGAAATCGATAGCGAGAATGAGCGAATCAGTCAACGAGGGGTCTCGAATGGATCAGATTGAGGCCAGTCTTGCAAAGATGGCCGAGCACCTGCAGGCACTAACTGCCACCATGTCCAATGTTGCTTTGCCCCGCGCTGCGGGAGGTTCTGAGAATGAGAGGCGCGACGAACCGCCAACTGGTTTGAATGATGATGTGCCGGGGTTGATGATGACATGGCCGAGTATGCTGCCGGTAGAATAGCCGAACTCAGGCCGAGATGCAGAAGCTTCGGGACCAAGTTGAAACGGTCACCCGAAAGTTGAAGGGAAAGAACGAAGATTTGTTGGACTATGATACCATGACTTTTGAGGAGCAGTTGCCCGTTCACTTCAAAATGCCCGACATTGCTAAGTTCAACGGGAACGGAGACCCGAGAGTCCACTTGAGGCAGTATGTCTCAGTGATGAGCTCGGTGGGTTTGTCGCAACGTCAAGTCCAGAAAATGTTCGGAATGTCGCTCGAAGGAGCCCCTGTGGTATGGTATCACAGTTTGGAGAAGCAAGTAAAGGAAGACTGGAGGGAGTTGGCTGATGCCTTCCTCAAGCAGTATGTTACTGACCTTGAAATTGATCTGTCCCTCCGTGACTTGGAGAATGTCAAGCAGAGACCGGAAGAGAGTTTTAAGGAGTATGTGGACCGGTGGAGAGGCCAATTATTGAAGATGCAAACAAGGCCTTCAGAGAAAGATCAGATCAAGATGATTATCAAAGGGACTAAGCCCTCGATCTATGGGAAGTTGAGGAGAATGACTTCAATGATCGCGGACTTTCGGCAACTGAGAGAGACCGTTATGGACATTGAAGAAGAAGAGGGCCGAAATAGGAAGTTCTATAATCTGAACCGAGGACTGTTGGGGGATCCTCAGGCAGTAAACCTGTTACCGCGGAGGTTGCGGCTATCAAGAACAGGCGCTTCTCTAACCTTGGCAGGCCTTGTCTAAGGTGCTGGAGAAATTGATAAGGCAAGGCTGCTGAAGCCTTTAGAACCCAACCACTCTCAAATCCCCTCTCCCTCCCTCAAACCTTGACATGAGCCGTTACTACTGCCGCTTCCATCAGCAGCACGGCCATACACACAGACAACTGCACCCGCCTTCGCCATGAGATTCAAGATCTGATCGACTCACACAAAATACCCGACCCTGAAAAAGAACAACCAAACACTCACCGTAACCCTCTACCCAATTATCACTCTGTCCCTCCACCTACCTACATGATCAACTCTGGCCTACCTGAAGACCTTGTCCTTCAAACCTTTGACCAAACTGCCTTTTGCCTCGGTATTTGGGACAGTAATAGTGAAGATGAGGCGGAACAGAAGAAGGATTTCTGGGAAGATTTCTCAAGTGGGGGTGAGGAAGAAGAAGTGAAGGGCATGACCCGGAGTGGGCGCTTTTACAATGATGCTAATGAGAAGGATAAGGGAAAGGAAGTCCTGGAGGAAGGTCGTGAGGTAGTCGAGAATACTGAGAAAGCCGAGGGTGGTATAGTGCTGCAGCAGTTGAAGAAGACTCGGGCACATCTAAGCATCTGGGAACTATTGCGTGCATCTGGAGAACACCGGCGGGCTATGGTAGAAGCCTTGAGTAAGATAGTGGTACCAGAAGACGCTAATCCAGCTATGTTTGTGGGTTCAGTGCAGAAAGAAGCCATACTGATAACCTTCGCTGATGAGGAGCTCCCGGCTGAAGGGAGAAACCACAACAGGCCTTTATTCATCCGAGCTGAGGTGAGGGGCAAGAGGACTTCTTGTGTGATGGTGGATGATGGCTCTTCCATCAATGTATGCCCATTGAAAATTCTGGCAAGGCTGGGTATTAAGCCAACTGAGTTGAGTCCTTCCAACATGACTATCAAGGCCTATGATGATAGCAAGCGAGGAGTCGAAGGTACTTTTTACCGCAATAGTCAAGGTTGGTCCAGTTGAGGATGAAGTGGAGTTCACTGTGCTGGACATCCCAGCCACTTTTGCCTTGCTGTTGGGAAGGCCCTGGTTCCATAAGCTTGGGGCGTGCCCTCTACTTTGCATCAGATGATCAAGTTCCCTTATGACGGGAAAATCGTCACTATCCGAGCCGAGGTGGATAATGCTGTAGCCGCTTTGGAAATACAACCTTTCCCAAGGTTCCAAGTGTCGGCAACTTTTGAAGAGTGGGTGGATCCCAAGGTAGCCCGAATTATGGAGAAGATGAAATTCGAGCCAGGCCAAGGCTCAACACTACCAGATTTCAAAGGGCAGAACACTCGGAAGGGTTTGGGATATCATTCTGATGAGGACAAGCCCAAGGTCAAGAAGAAAGGGCTAAAGCTGATGGAGTGCTTTGTCAAGGCCTCAGGGTATCAAGGAGAACCCGAACCGGTGGAAGTCAACGGGGTTGTGGTACCTGGATTCGAGATTTTCCAGGATATGCTTGGTGAAAAGCCGCTGGCAGGAGAAGTTGCAAAGAAAGAGGATGAGCAGTGGGAGGAAGAACTCATGAAGCTGGAGACCCTAACACTCGGGGAAGAGAAGAAACCTGAGAAAGATCCTGTTGTAGAGGGAGAAATATCTGTAGAGGATGAGGATATTTTCCTTCCAGATTTGTTTGAGTGTACTCCTTTTGTTGTTGGCAATAAAGACAATAATTCTGCTTACTTGACTGAGTCTCCGCTTTCTAACTTGCATGACTTAAGCATATTCGATATCAACTCTGTCAAAACGAATGCATTCAACCTTGGTACGCCTGAAAATCCCAAGGAAATCTTGATTGCAAGCGAAGTTACCGCCGAAGAGCGGAAGAACTTAGAAGAGATATTGATTAAATATGCCAAAGTATTTGCTTGGTCTTATGAGGATATGCCTGGGGTAGATAGAAGTATTGCCCAGCATGCGATACCCGACATATCCGAATATGAAGCCTGTAAAGCAGAAATCCGAAAGGATGAGACCCGAATGGGCCGAGAAGGTCAGAGAAGAGGTCAAGAAGCAAATAGATGTGGGATTCTTGGAAGTAGTGAAGTACCCCGAGTGGTTGGCAAACATTGTGCCGGTACCGAAGAAAGACGGCAAAGTCAGAATGTGTGTCGACTACAGAGATCTTAACAAGGCATGCCCAAGGATGACTTTCCTTTGCCGCATATTGATGTGCTTGTGGATAGTGCAGCATTGTCTTCCATGTACTCATTTGCGATGGGTTTTCAGGATACAACCAAGTGCTTATGGCTGAGGATGAGAAGATAAGCACAAGACCGCCTTTGTCACAGAATGGGGTACTTATTGCTATAAGGTGATGCCGTTTGGGCTCAAGAACGCCGGAGCCACATATCAGCGGATGGCCACTACCTTGTTTCATGACCTCATGCATAAGGAGATTGAGGTGTATGTGGATGACATGATGGTCAAGTCAGAGACAAGAGACGGGCACATAGGAGCGTTGGAAAAGTTCCTTGAACGAGTGGATAAGTACAACTTGCGGCTGAATCCCAAGAAGTGTGTTTTCGGAGTAACATCGGGAAAGCTGCTCGGCCATACAGTTGGAATGGGCGGAATAGAAGTGGATCCCGAGAAGATTAAGGCTATTACTGAGATGCCAGCACCAAAGACAGAGAAAGAAGTCAGAGCCTTCCTAGGGAAAATCCAGTATATCAGCCGATTCATCGCTAAGTTGACGTCGGTGTGTGAGCCCATCTTCAAGTTGCTGAGGAAAGATCAACCAGTGAAATGGAACGAGCAGTGTCAGGAAGCATTTGACAGAATAAGGGAATATTTGGTGAAACCTCCTGTGTTGAAACCCCGAGACAGGGTAGGCCTTTGGTACTTTATTTGGCGTTGAACCTGAAGCGCTGGGGGCGATGATGGTACAAGCCGATGAGACAGGAGTGGAGCATGCTGTCTACTACCTCAGTAAGAAGCTGCTACCATACGAGGCTCGCTACCAGGAAGTGGAGAAGATTTGTCTAGCAGTTATGGGCATCCAAGAAGTTACGCCACTACTTCCAGTCTTACAAGATCCAAGTGGTCGCAAAGGAGAATCCTTTGAAGTACTTGCACTCAGTACCCTCACTGGTTGGGAAGTTAGGCAGATGGTTAGTGCTGCTGACTGAATTTGACATCGAGTACCTCACCTCCAAGGTAATCAAAGGGCGAGCCGTGGCAGAATTCCTGGCCTTGCAACCTGTTGAAGGAGATCAGTATAAGTTTGAGTTTCCCGACGAGGAAATCCAAGCCATAGCGGTCCAAGGATGGAAAATGTATTTTGACGGAGCAGTGAATTGCAAAGGAGCAGGGATCGGGATTGTAATAGTAACCCCTGGGGGAGAAACCCTGCCTCTGGCCAAGAGACTAACTTTCGGAGTGACGAATAACATGGCTGAGTACGAAGCATGTGCATTCGGGTTGACTGCATTGATAGCCTTGAGGGCTAAGAATGTTGAAGTTTTCGGAGACTCGATGTTGGTGATCCGGCAGATGCAAGGAGAATGGGAACTGAAAGAAGAACGGTTGAAGCCGTACTTGTTCCATCTCAGAAGTCTGGCACAGACTATCCCGATTGTAAATTTCAGCATTTACCGAGAGAGGAGAATCAGATGGCAGATGCGTTGGCAACACTGGCCGCAACTTGGGAAAATCCAGAGAAACTGGTAATGAGACCGCTTGTGTTGACAACGGCAAGCAAGCCAGTCTATGAGATAGAGAATCCTGGAAGTGGGGGTCGACGACGGGAAGCCTTGGTATTATGACATACAGAGGTATTTGGAGCGCGGGGAATTCCCAGAGGAAGCAAGCAGAAAGGACCGAGTGGCTATTCAGAAGTTGGCCTCTCAGTATGTGAGTTTGAAAGGAGAAATCTACAAGAGGCAGGCAAATGGAATTCAGCTGAAATGCTTAAACAGAGAAGAAGCTCAGAAGGTGATGGACGAGGTACATGCCGGAGTATGCGGGCCGCACATGAACGGATTGAACTTGTCCCGCAAGATTGTAAGACAAGGCTTTACTGGTCAACCATGGAAGCTGACTGTGCGAAGCTGGTAAAGCACTGTCATGAATGTCAAGCACACGGCAATATGAGTCATTTGCCGCACACAGAGTTACATGGGCTGTCAGAGCCATGGCCATTCTCAGCATGGGGAATAGATATGATCGGGGAAATTCGACCGAATGCATCGAATGGGCATCGCTTTATAGTAGTAGCCGTAGACTACTTCTCAAAGTGGGTAGAAGCCGAATCTTTCCGCAATGTTACAGCAAAGCAAATGGCGAAGTTCATAGCTCGGAATGTCATTTGCCGGTATGGTATGCCGCACCATGTGGTCACGGACAATGGAGTCCAATTTCAGGGAGAAACCAAGGCAATGTTACAGAGGTATGGAATCGGCCATCACAAGTCCTCACCTTACAGGCCGCAGGCAAATGGGCAGTCGAGGCAGCCAACAAGACAATAAAGACGATCTTGGCAAAGATGACTGAGAACTATAAAGACTGGGCTGATAAGCTACCATATGCTCTGTGGGGGTACAGAACATCTGTGAGAACGGCAACAGGAGCCACGCCGTATTCTTTGGTTTATGGAATGGAAGCGGTACTGCCGGTGGAAATGAAGATGCAGTCCATGCGGGTACTCGTAGAAGCAGAATTGCCAGAGCAGGAATGGACCTCGCGAAGGTTTGAACAGTTGGCCCTGATGGATGAAAAGAGGATGAAGTCCTTGCATCACATGCAGATTTATCAGAAAAGGCTGGCTCGAGCATTCAACAAGAAGGTGCGGCCCACCAAGATCAAAAGGGTGATCTGGTGCTTAAGCAGTCCAAGCCGTCAACAACAGACCCGAGAGGAAAGTTCAGACCAAATTGGGAAGGGCCCTACATTGTTCAGAAGGTAATGGGAAATGGAGCAGTAAGACTGTCAGACTTGGAAGGAAATGAGTTTACCGAGCCCATCAATGTTGACAGATTGAAGCTGTATTTCGCCTGAGGGGCAGAAGACTGGATGGTCACCTGCAGAAGACCTAACCCAACAGGATAAAGAAAAATCATGCATCCATGCATACACATAACCCATTATTGTATTCTTTTTGTTTTCGTGTTTTGTGTTTTGTGTTTTGTATTCACAGGTTTTGAAAAGAGATAAGCCAATCAGAAACAGCGAAAGCACTGTATTGAGTTTGGGTAGAAATCCCGGGGCCGAGGTCCATCGGTGTTAAGGTTCAGATGGTGAATTGTGGGTTGAGGCCCACCTTGAGTTTGAGTTTTTGGGGAATGGATCCCAGGGGCGAAGCCCACAATGGTCAGCAGTAGAAAGGAAGAATTCCTTTGAGTAAGTGAGTGAGTGAAAAAAAAAAAAAAAAAAGTGGAGAAAGAAGTCTTCGGTAATTTGATATATGTCCGGTGATGACATTGTGTGCAATAGGTAGAAGCCTTAGAAACGATGAGTGCTGGAAGTGTTCTTCGCCGGTATGCTGAATAGATTGATCTTGATTAGACTCATAAAGCACATGAATATGGGATCCACAATAGAAGCCTGAGTGGTTGACGAAATGACTAGCTGAAGAGACAGGAGATCGGTGAATGACCGTTTGCCTGGATGTCCACCCTGAATTACAGACGCTATGATATATGATATGGTCAGAAATAACAAAATGTCTCTGCGAGAAAAGAAAAAAAAGAAAAGAAAAGACCGCCTATAACCGATAAGCGTGAAGCTACCCATGGGCGAGTATTAGGACCACCATGAGGAGAAATGCTACCTTAAAGGGTAGGGTGAAGAAAAGAAAAAGAGAAAAATAAAGAAAAGAAAAAAAGAGAGTCCGAATGAAAAGAATGAGACAAGAGTGCAATATAGAAGACCGTATCATATTGAGTATGCTGAAGTAATCACAGAATGTGATTAAGACATTCAGGTTGGTTAGACCCACTGATCCGATTCTCCGAAGCGAAATCATTGAGTTGGCTTGCTTATGGAATAAGCTGTGAAAGATCCTTGGCACACACACACTAGGAGTCTAGTTAGATCACCTATTCAGACGATCGGAGTTGAGCATGTCGGGTACTTTGAAGATTCTCTGGCTTTGACACCAAGCATTCGTTGAGGACGAAAATATATCCAATTATCAAAGATTATCTTATGAGAGGAATTACAATATGCTAAGAGGAATCAGTGGCATCAGTTTCAGTTTCTGCCGAGAATGGCATTCTGGGGGCGAGGCCCATATCACATCAGTTTCTGCCGAGGATGGCATTCTGGGAGCGAGGCTCACATCAGTTTCAGTTTCTACCGAGAATGGTATTCTGGGGGCGAGGCCCATATCACATCAGTTTCTGCCGAGAATGGCATTCTGGGAGCGAGGCTCACATCAGTTTCAGTTTCTGCAGAATGGCATTCTGGGAGCGAGCTCACATCATTTCAGTTTTTTTTGCCGAGAATGACATTATGGAGCGAGGCTCACATCAATTTCAGTTTCTGCCGAGGATGGCATTCTGGGGGCGAGCCCTTATTACATCAGATCATTACAGCGCGGAATGGACAGCTCGGGAATGAGCACGCCGAGAATGGCACTCCGGGAATGGAGATTTAGTCCGGGAATGATAGCCTGGGAAATGAGCACGCCGAGAATGCACGCCGGGAATGGCACGCCGAGAATGGCACTCCGGGAATGGAGATTTAGTCCGGGAATGGACAGTCCGGGAATGGACAGCTCGGGAATGAGCACGCCGGGAATGGCACGCCGAGAATGGCACTCCGGGAGGGAGATGTAAGTCCGGGAATGGACAGTCCGGGAATGGACAGCTCGGGAATGAGCACGCCTAGAATGGCACGCCGAGAATGGCACTCCGGGAATGGAGATTTAGTCCGGGAATGGACAGTCCGGGAATGGACAGCTCGGGAATGAGCACGCCGAGAATGGCACGCCGAGAATGGCACTCCGGGAATGGAGATTTAGTCCGGGAATGGACAGTCCAGAATGGACAGCTCGGGAATGAGCACGACCGCGAGAATGGCACTCCGGAATGGAGATCGGTTCGGGAATGGACCACAACGATGACAGTTCGGGAATGGACTTCATCACATCATATCACAGCAACACTCCGGGAATGGAGATCGGTCGGGAATGGACCACAACGATGACAGTTCGGGAATGGACTTCATCACATCATATCACAGCAACACTCCGGGAATGGAGATCGGTTCGGAATGGACCACAACGATGACAGTTCGGGAATGGACTTCATCACATCATATCACAGCAACACTCCGGGAATGGAGATCGGTTCGGGAATGGACCAAACGATGACAGTTCGGGAATGGACTTCATCACATCATATCACAGCAACACTCCGGGAATGGAGATCGGTTCGGGAATGGACCACAACGATGACAGTTCGGGAATGGACTTCATCACATCACATCACAACAACACTCCGGGAATGGAGATCGGTTCGGGAATGGACCACAACACGGTGACAGTTCGGGAATGGACTTCACCACACCACAGCACATCAGCGGTTCGGGAATGGACCAGAGGTCGAAGCACCTCAACAACATCAACCTCAACACAGCATGGCGAGTCAGTGGCAGCTGGCGAGCCAGGTAAGTAAAAATGCATTGCACGTACTTTGATAGAACTGTCATTGTCACACACTGCACGAGTCCCATCAAAGTGGGGGCGACTGTAGACATTGCATTTTTGCATAACACCCGATGAGGAGTCTTATATGGAGACAACTCCCTCTTAGTCATGAAAGTCGCGGGAAAAGAACGTTGGAAGGGTAAAGTTGGAAAACACTATTTTTTATGGATTGCTCCGAGTTGTTTCGCTTCGGTTGCTTGCTATACCTCCGTTTCTAAGCTCACCTTAGGCCCCAAAACTCCCCTAGACCACATACCTAATCCAAACCAAGCCAAATACCCAAGTCAACCCAAGTCAAACCAAGTCAACCCAAGTCAAAACAAACCCATGCCCATTAGATGTAATTCACGCCCATTGCCCTTTATTTAGGTAAATTGCACATTAATCACATGTTAAAATCTTGATTAATCCTTACCTAAATAAAAGAAATCAAATAAAATCATTACCAAATCAAATCCAATCCCAATCAATCCTAATTAGGAGATGCATTCCTTATTAGAAACCAATTAGGAGATTCCTTCCTAATCTAAAAAGGAAAGCCTTTTCCTTTGCCTATAAAAAGAGGCCTTCACCCCCATTCACAACCCTAGCTCACATATCTCCCTCACACGCCCAAAGCACTCTCTTATAAGCCTCCATTACACGCCCAAGCATCCCCCTGAACCCTCCATTGCCGCACCTTCAAAATCCAATAGCCTCCATTGCCGCCCCTTCCCTCCATCATCAACACCCTTCACGCCCAAGCCCTAAACTTAACCCTCCATTGCCGAGTTCCAGCCCCCATTCACAGCCCTAAAACAACCTCAAATAAACCTTATTTCCAGCCCTTAAGTCCGCAAAACACCCCCCAAAGCAGCTCCAAATCGGCGCCAAAACAGCCCTGAAAACGGCTTCACTGCACTGGTGAACTGCCGAATTTAGTCTTCTGTTCTGGTCTGATTCTGTTGCGTTTTAGCCTCCAAAACAGTCCTAAAACCATCTTAAAACCATCCCAGAAATCCCCAAAACTTTTCCCCAAAAAACCTTTACAAACGCACCTCCCGAGACCACCAAAATCACCCAAAACAGTCCAAAAACGCCCAAAACAGTGACCTGAAACGCAGCGACCACGGCGGTGAACGAAGGTAAAACAGCAGCCCGAGCATCAAAACAGCAAGGAAAACAGTGAGCAAACAATCTTGAAAAGTTTGGGATCATTCGCCCTTCCAACGGACTTGGAAAGCACTTCCAAAGATTGACGAAAGAGGTTAGACCTGAGGGTACCTTTTACTTATTTTCTTTTTTTTTATTTTTATTTATTTTAGATATTATCGCATGAGAGTCGTTTGAAGCATGATGTGATTGTTGGATGAGCGGGATATGTGTTTCCCTTTTGTGGTATATCGGATGGAAACCCGGACGTAAATTCCATAGCCGATTCCGAATGGACGGTAGTATGGTCTGCACTCGGGATACAATACCACGTACCACTTAAGATACACGTATCTCGTCTCATCCAAATTTGTATTCGAGCATGATGTAGTTCTAGGTTGTTTATTTATTATTTAAGCATGTTTTAACGTAGTTTCGTTATTTAATTTTAAAGCATGATTATGTTCGTTTTATGCATGACGTTTAGTTTAGTTTATATTTATGCTTTAGTCATTATTTGTTTGCATTGGTTCGATGGCTTAATTTGTTCAATGTGTGATATTGCGTGTTTATTGTTTAAAGATTTATTTTCAAGCATGCGACTTAGATTAGGAGTTAGTTAGACGAAAGCATGTTAGATCTAGGTAACCTTTGAACATGATCATTGAGTAGATGCGGTCGATTTATTGCTAAATTATATCATCACAATGACATAAGTAAGGGACCATTCCGAACCCAACGGTTTGAGGTCTTCCCTTGCGAGGGGTGAGTGCGGCCTTAAATCTTTGTCCCGGTTCACACCGGGTGGCGACTCCATTATTCTCCCGGTTTAGTCCCCCGCGGACTATTCCGTACTCTCAACTAGGCCCTGAGTCTAGAACAGCATGCGTCGCCCAGGTTTCTGTTGTCTACAATGAGACCGTGGTTCCTTAGCATGTGCTATAGCTCCGTTATTGTCACAAGACAATGGAACGGGTTCAGCTACTAACGGGACCACTCCTAATCCAATTAGGAATTTACGAATCCAAACTGCCTCTTTTGCTGCTTCAGCTACAGTAATATACTCCGCTTCTGTTGTTGAATCGGCAACAGTCTCTTGCTTGGAAGATTTCCAACTTACTGCTCCGTTATTTAAAAAAAATATGTACCTGGATTGCGACTTAGAGTCGTCTTTATCGGTTTGGAAACTTGCATCGGTATACCCAATTACCTCAAGTTCTCAATCTCCATAGATTAAGAAAGCATCCTTAGTTCGTCTAAGATACTTAAGGATGTTCTTAACCGCCATCCAGTGACCATCACCTAGATCTGCCTGATAGCGACTACACATGCTCAAAGCATACGAGACATCAGGTCGCGTACATATCATGGCATACATGATCGATCCAACTGCCGAGGCTAACGGTATCCGACTCATGTTGTTTCTCTCATCTTGAGTTTTAGGACACATGTCCTTAGATAGAGAGATGCCATATGACACTGGCAACAGTCCCCTTTTGGACTGATCCATGTTGAATCTTTTCATTACTTTGTCAATGTACGTGCTTTGGGAGAGTCCAAGCAGCTTTCTAGATCTATCCCGGTAGATCTTTATTCCTAGAATATAGGTTTCTTCTCCAAGATCTTTCATGGAGAATTTTAATGAAAGCCAAGCTTTCACCGATGTTAACATGGGAATATCATTGCCCATAAGTAATAAATCATCAACATAAAGGACAATAAAAGTCAGTGCTCTCCCACTAACCTTCTTATATACATAAGGATCATCTTCATTTTGAATGAAATCATATTCTTTTATGAGCTCATCAAAACGTTGGTTCCATGACCGCGATGCTTGCTTCAGTCCATAAATGGACCGATTTAAGTTACAAACCTTGTTTGCAAGTCTAGGCACGATAAAACCATCAGGCTGTTGCATATAAACATCCTCCAAAAGGTTTCTGTTAAGGAAAGCGATTTTAACGTCCATCTACCATATCTCGTCATCGAAATATGTAGCAATAGCAAGCATTATCCGAATGGATTTAATCATGGAAACATGTGAGAAAGTTTCATCATAATCGACACCATGTCGTTAATGATACCCCTTTTCTACAAGCCTAGCTTTGTTTGTTTCTACGTTGCCATCCATGTCGGTCTTCCTCTTGAAGACCCATTTGCATCAAGTAGGCTTTACGCCTTCTGTTGCATCAACCAGTGTCCAAACTTGGTTGGTGTACATTGAATCCATTTCTTACTTCATGGACTCTTGCCATAAAGCGGAATCGATATCTTGTATCGCTTCCTCATACGTAGCCGGTTCGTTATCCTCAATGAGATTAATATCTACATGAGGTGAGATAAAAAAACCCATACCTCTCAGGTTGTTTCCTTATTCTCTCCGACTTACGCGGTCCTTGTGTAATAGAAGATTGTGGTACAGTCTCATCCCGAATGGACTGTTCTTGTTCCGTTCAGGATTCTATGCCAGGAATAGTATCACTCCGATTTTCATCGAGTTCTACTTTCCTCCCACTAACCACTACATTAGGAATTACTTCTCAAGGAAAACCGCATGTAGAGCAACAAATACTTTATTCTCTCATAGGTGATAGAAGTAATATCTTTTGGTTTCCCTAGGATATCCTACGAATAGGCATTTATCCTATTTGGGTTCAATTTTGGTACATTCCAAACGTTTGACGTATACCCAGCATCCCCAAATCTTCAGGAATGAGAAACCCGGTTTCTCTCCTTTCCATATATCATACGGAGTCTGTTGTACAGACTTTGTCGGAACCTTATTCAAAATAAGAATTGCACTGTTTAACTCATATCCCCAGAAGGAAATAGGTTGCTCAGTGCGACTCATCATAGACCTTAGTATGTCCAACAAAGTTCGGTTTCTCCGTTCGGACACACCATTTAATTGTGGTGTTCCAGGAGGAGTCCAGTGTGAAAGAATACCATATTCTTTCAAGTAATCTAGAAACTCATTGCTCAAGTATTCGCCACCACGGTCCGACCGTAATGTCTTTATACTTTTGCCTGTCTATTTTTCAACTTCGTGTCGAAACTCTTTGAATTTCTCAAAATTTTATGACTTCTGTCTCATAAGATACACATAACCATAACGTGATGCATCATCCGTAAAGGTTAAGAAGTATTCATATCCACCTCTAGCCTGGCTAGACATTGGCCCACATATGTCACTATGAACGAGGGCTAACAGTTCGGTGGCGCGTTCACCTTTACCACTAAAAGGTGATTTAGGCATTTTGCCTAATAAGCAAGATTCGCAGACATCATTTGAATTTGGATCAAATCCGTCCAAGTACCCACTCTTCGAAAGTGTGGATATGCGAGTCTGGTTTATATGTCCTAGACGACAGTGCCACATATAAGTTTCATCTTTGTTACTCATTTTGAGCCTTTTGTTTGTTATATTATATGTTTGAGATTGATTTATATTCAAAATATAAAGACCATTATTTGCAACAGCAGTGCAAATTTCTACATCATTTTTATAAGCAAAACACCCAGTGTTCCTGAATATAAAAGTATACCCACATTGGGTTAACACGGATACAGAAATAATATTCCTAGTCGAACTAGGCACATAATAACAGTCTGTAAGTTCAAGTACATGCCCTGAGGGAAGTTCTAAAACAAAAGTGCCAACGGCTAAAATGGCGACTAGTGCCCCATTTCCAACGCGTAGATCAATCTCCCATAAGGTTAGTCTCCTGCTAATCCGCAGATCCTGCACATCAGTACATATGTGAGTACCACAACCAGAATCAAAAATCCAATTTTTAAAACTAGAAGTAGTCATGTTTATTTCAATAACAAACATAACTGAAGCCGGTGCCTTGCCTTCTTTAATCTCCTTCTGGAGCGCCTTGTACTCGCGGCAGTCACGCTTCCAGTGACCCCGCTTACCGTACTTGAGGTAAACATCCGAGATTAATCCTTAGGCTTCCCAGAAGCCTTTGATGATTTGGCCTTGCCCTTTCTATTATGCTTTTTCTTCTTCACACCTCTAGTCGCATTGGGCCCAGCCCTCGATGTATGAGATGTCGAAGAAAAGTGTGCCTCGCGCTTGTTGCCCATAAGAAACTCCTTCTCGGCTTCCTTGAGAGTAGACAATAAGTCTCCAAGAGTATCATAAGTGTTCATCAAATTATAGTTTATGATGAACTGTCTCCAAGTTTCGGGGAGAGATTGCAAGATCATATGTATGGTAATCTCTGCCTCAAAGACTATCCCCATTTCAGCCAGCTCATCTATGTCAGCAATCATCTGTGCCACATGGGACTCAACATAAATGCCTTCTGACATACGTGAACGGAAGAGCTTCTTCACTAACTCATATCTCTACGACCTTTTGTTAGATCGGTGAAGATCTTACAACCTCGCCAACATGTTATAAGGATCCAAGTCCATGTTCTGTTGACGGAAATGCTGAGTCATAGCAGCAAGCATAATTTACTGAGTAGTATCGTAATCATCGCTGTGAGTCTTCCAAAGCTCTAGCTCAAACAGTTCATCAGGTTTGGGCTTATGCCCAAGAGGTCTCTGTATAGTGTGCAGCAGCCTCTCAGCTCCAATGACTATCCTTAGATTCATTTCCCAATCGGCAAAGTTCTTGCCCTTAAAGACATTTTCACCCATGATAATGTCTCAGACATTTCCCTTTCTAGTCATCTTGACTACGATAGTCCAACTATCTAGTCAATGATATTTGGGTACAGTCTAACTGTTACAAGAAAAATAACATTGTATTAGTCCAACTAATAATATAATTTTGACGAAATAATTTGAAAGCACGTAAAGCTAAGTATCTGAATGAAATTGCAAATTCAATACTAGCCTCCCACTATTTTTCAGCGAGTCTCTAACCCTCTGTCGAGTACTCGGGAAACCTAGTTTCCTAGTGGGCTAGGATCCCGTTAAATAACATACAACTTTGACTTTGGCCAACAAGCTGTATGATATTTAATTAGGTAGATCTCGAAGATCAATTGGATCTAATCTAATTCCTAGATCCGGTAGGTGGACATCCAAGTCCGAAACATATGTACAATACATATGCCAATATATCCAATGTATTTTCCTAACCTTTTTCCTCTGAATCAACTAAGCCTTGGCTTTGGCACAAAAAGCTTAATGATTCAGTTAAGCGGGACACATTGACATGGAAAGCTTCGTAATCAATGTCGATGGATAATAAGTGATCTTGACTTTGGCCAACAAATCACGACTTGGACAAGACACCGATATGGAACAAAACTTTCATGATTCAAACACATCCGCAATTGACAAATGTCTTGACTTTGGCCAACAAACCAATGCCAACTTTGGATCTTGAGTAAGAATCACTCAACGGAAGGAAAAACGCTTAATATGTTTTTGAGGGTTTTTCGCGTAAATTGGCAACCAATTTATTATCTTTGAATAGGTCTCATCATACACCCTTAAGCATGCTTCTAAAACATCATAAGGCGTAAAAGTAAATTAATAATGATATGCGGATGGATATTTAAACAGATTGTTCATAGAACAAATCGTTCCCATTCCTCTCCCCGGCTAGAACTATTCTAACTCATACCCAATTACATAATACAATAAAGAAACCTCATTTACATTGAGGGGAATTGGTAAGAAGAGAAATACAAAGAATAAAGAGATAAAAGGCTTGACACGCAGGTCCAATTTAATAAATTCTAAACTTATTACAATTTCCAAAATTGCCCTTGCCCTTCTAATATCCATCTGATATACATTATTCATACAATACATTCATGTAATCATAAAAGTATGTTATTCAATCAATATAATCCAATTAATTAATCTTTGAATTAATGACCATCCAATGTTCAAACAATGATTTGATTTGTGCGAGTCCAACTCGTTTAAGAATAAAAACTTTTAAGTACGTATTCTTGAATTATATCGAAATACAACTTTCAATCCAATTTATTTGTATTCAATACTAATTCCAATTTAATTCCAAATTAAATATTTACACTTATTTATTTGCCTTAAAGACTTGGATTCCAAATCCAATCTTGATGGGTCTCAAAGGCCCAATAACATCCAATGTCATTTTAATTAAAGTCCAATGGGCTTTTAATTGATTCTCAAGGCATGGGCTTTGGCCATAATGGATCAAACCTAAAATTCCAAGGCCCAATAGGAATCACCCTATTGCCAACAAATCATTTTCGGCCCATTAGGCCCAATTAAATTCTTTAAAGTGCCAAGTGATGTATTTGGACTTTATGGAATTGGTTTTGGGCCCAATTGGATCCAATCCAAAAGTGCAAAACCAAACTTGGTCAAACCAAGCCCATTAAGCCCAAATACACACTTTTAGCCTAATAAACTTTAAAGGCCAATTATTATAATTTTAATATTCCAAATAGTATAATTATTATAATTAAAGTGTATCAGCAATGATTAATTAATTAAACTCAATATTTCCAAAATATCAATTAACCTAATTAATCATGTTTAATCCAACAATTTATGCTCAACACAAATTGAAGCCGAAATTCATCATTTCATGCTCAACATGCTCTTTGATTTTAACATAAACATTATTGACTTTGATTCTAATCCAATCAAACCAACAATCAACATTTAAACACATCATTTCATGTTACAAAAAATTAAAAACAGTGCAGTCCACTGCCTTATAGATTCGGCCAAGCTTAGATTTTTTTAATTTTTGATTCAATCATTATATTTCAAATGTAATCATGCATAGCTCCAAGTTATCATATTCTAAGCATGCTCAAAGCATGAATTTGAAATAATCATGTTCAAAACATAAAAGCCCCAAATTTTAGGCTCAAGAAACCTAGAAATTTTCATGCTTAAAATTGGCTCTGATACCATTGTTAGTGTTCCTAGAACATGCTAAGGATCTAATAAGCATGAAAACAAGTGATTAAGTTCATTATAAGTTGTAGAATATACTTACAATGAACGGATTTGAGCTTTTAAAATTTTGAGAAGATTATCTCCAAGATCCAACCTTTGTAGATTCCAAGCTTTGAGTTAGTTTCCTTATCACCTTTGTTGACTTGTACAAGTGCTAGCTTTGTTGATTTGAAATAAAATCCAAAGAGAGGTGGAAGAGAAGCTCACGCCCAAGCCATGTGTGCTAGGGTTTGTTTTAGTTCAAAGTGTTACCAAAAGAGAGAGAGAGAGTTGGTTTTGGTAAAAGGCTTTTACCCTTTTCACCTAAACTTGGTAGTTAGGTAAATGGTTTTACCAAAACCATAAGTTGGTTGAGTGGTAGGTGGCTTGGAATAAATGCCAACTACCACATGTGAAGTGGGCCCCCATATTTGAATTCAAAATTCAAATGTCTCTACGAACAGTTACCGCGGCTCGGTTCCGTTTAATCCGATTAAACAAACTTTCGTCGCTAAATAGTTAAATCTAATTTAATTAAATAACGATGCCTCGCAAATATATCACGAACATCGTTTACGAATTAATTCTAAATTAATTCGTTCGTTCGTGTTAAAGTCCGACTTTAATTTCGTAATGAAATCTAATTCATATTAATATATCCAATATATTAATTTTAGGCCATTCAAATAAATTAATTAGAAAAATCAAATTTAACTATTAAATTTATTTTACCGATTAATTCCAAATTAATCGCGTTTTCTCTCTTACGAACACATTTAATCCCATATTAAATAAAGCTTCAATTAATCCCAGATTAATTTTCTCTCTCTTAATTAATCCCAGATTAATTCTAATCGAGTCAACTGTCATCGGTGAATCTTTAGGAAGCGACCCAAGAGATCTCTGGCTATGTTGGCAGTAAATCCGGCTATCGGACTATCCGATGAAGTGAGTACCTCGTACCACGTGCTTACCGATTTACAAGACATGGTTGGCTCTAGCACAGCACCGTGCCTACCCAATTCTCTAGAAATATTCTCACTGGAATATATAATCTATGTAAGGCGTAGAATACGTAGTATATCTTGTATTGCGATCCAGTATCTGATGTCACGTGCATGTTGGTTTCTATTAAGGTCCCATGATCATTAATAAGCATGAAATTAGTTCGAATACATATCAATGAAGTTACGGAATACTCACATCGATCGGTTGAGCGACGCTATGATGAACAAAATCAAATTTCTGCTCCATGAAGCTCACGCCACTGCAGCAGTCCACTGCTCCATGTTTTCAGTTTTTGAGTCCATGTTTTGAGCTCCAAGCTTCGTCAAACGATTCCCAGCTCATGGGTAAACTTCCCTATCACCTTCGTATGTCTTCTAAGTGTGCTAGCACCCCCGATTTTGCAACAAAATCAACTTCTTAACCCCTTTGCTCATCACGGTTTTGGGCAGTATTTTCAGCCCCTTGGGCGTCAATGGTAGAGAGAAAAAGAGAGAATGAGAGATGGGAGGAAAGAGAGAGATGTGTGAAGTGTTTCCAAATTTTTTGTATCTTATACACAAATTTGAATTTCAAATGAATTTGGAATGAATTTGGCTTTACAAAAGTCAAACCATTAAAGCCAACAACCATCCATCACTATTCACATCAAGTCACATCCATCAAGTGGTCAAGTCACTCAATCAATCAAGATGTCAAGTCGCATCACTCAAAGTGAAAATTAATGATTTGACGCTTGAAACGACTACTGATTTGATGCTTGATTCGATTAATGATTTGACGCTTGATTTGACTTGCGTGCCGCACTCGAATTCGAAATGTGAATGCACTCGCAAATAATCTCAGGCTTGGGTTCGTTAATTCTAAATAAACGATTTATCCGTTGCGTCGTAATTAAATCTAATTTAATTAAATAATCATGCCTAGCATAATTACTATTCATGTCGCAAATGAATTAATTATAAATTAATTCATTCGCCCGAATTAACATCTAATTTTAATTCCACGTCAAAATCTAATTTCGTTTAATATATCAAATATATTAATTTACCAATTAATTCCAAATTAATCGTTATCTCTCTTTAATTGATATTTTATCCTAGATAAAATATCTCCGAAATTAATCCCAGATTAATTTTCTCTCTATTCTAATTAATCCCAGATTAATTAAAGTGCGAGTCATACGTCATCGGTGAATCTTTGGGAAGCGACCCAATGAGATCCCCAGATATGTTGGAAGTAAATTCGGTCGTTGGACTATCCGAACACGTAAGTACCTCGTACTACGTTTTACCGATTTACAAGACAAGGTTGGCCTCTAGCAAAGCACCATGCCTACCCAATTCTCCGGAAATATCCTTACAGGAATAAAGGATCTGTGTCAGGCGTAGTATACGTAGTTTTGCGTATTTCTGTCCAGTATCGGATGATCACGTGCTAGGCCTGGGGCTGGAATTGTGTCTGCCCTGTACGAAGCATATGTCGGATGTCTGGTGACTAGTCTCTATAATCAGATAAACCTGACCTTGTCATTTTATCCCGATAGCTGCAGCATTTAAGAAAACCAGACTCGTATCCTACGTGACCATCATCTCCACTATGACTGGAGTGATATTTCCGTCTTGAAATCACACCCAACACACTACGATTCTCAATATACCCAGTATTGGCGTACAGATAACCTGTTAAAGCCCTGGACGACCGCAACCAAAGTATATTGATTGTCGCAAGTATTAGCGGTGCAAGCTCAGGTTAAGACCAAATACACCTACCTTGATTTTGGACTTCCATAGCCACATAGTCATACTACCAATAGAATTCCGAGGGGGTCTATCCAGAGCGAAGCTGTTTCCCGTACCATCGGTGAAACACAACCTCATATTACACTTGCATGAGTATCCTATACCCAAATATATGAGAACTATACCGTTATGCCCTCACAACGCGCACAAGTACAATACTAGTCTTTTACGTGTTTATCGATGTCCAATCTCGATAATACTCTGACTAGGGATATTTAATGATTTATCCTTCGTGGACTGATACTATCTCATATCATTCTCAATCCAGGAACAAATCACAAGGTCCTCTCATCATTTATATATCTTGGTGATCTAATCACAAATGATAAGAGTGCAATCTCCTTTGTCACATAGTTAATTTATACAACAATACCATGATCTGTACAAATAGTGATGCTATGGGTCATAATTGTCCAATAATCTCCCACTTGGCCTATAGCCAGTCACTTTAGTGTCTTACACCCGAACTATGTACGGTTGGCTCAAACTGTTGAGAAAGTGCTTTCGTCAGCGGATTTGCTTAATAATCATTTGATACAATTTATTCGATCATCACATCGCCATGATGTATGATCCGAACGAATCAGATGAATAGATGAAGTATGTATCTGGATCGTTGATGAGATCATTAATTCTTTAACCTATGCTAACGCCTAGCTTAGTTGCTAACAGAACTATATCTAATCTAATTAGATTTGTTATTGACCCAGATGGCTTGTATTGCTGCCTCAACTGCAGCAATAACCCACATTTTTTGTTTATTAGATAACAGTATCTTGCTTGCAAGATTTCCAGCTCACTGTACCGTTATTCAAACTGTATAGTACCTTTTGCGACATAAGTCATTTTATCGGTTTAGGAAACTTGTAGTAGTGATCCCAGTCACTTCAAGTTCTCCTTCTCCACATATTAAGACAGCATCCTTAGTTCTCTAAGATACTAACGGATGTTCTTAACATCAATCCAGTGACTATCACTTGTATTGGCCCTATTGTCAATCCATATGCTCAAAGCGTATGAGACACCAGGTCATGTACATTTATCAATGTACGAGTTTCTCGGAGAGTTTTCTCGAAAGCCAAGCTTTCACCGAATGTATTATAGGAATATCATTTCCAAGAAATGACATACTATCATTATTTATATGACCGCCACTGTTAGTGCGCTCCCACTAACCTCATTATATACACAAGAATCATATTCATTTTGAATCAAATCATACACTATTATGATTACATCAAAATGATAATTCCAAGAACTCAATGCTTGCTTTAATCTAAACATGGATCGAATAACCTGCAAACCTTGTTTGCTAGTTTTGGTATGACAAAACCGACAAGATGTTATAAACATCCTCCAAAAGGTTTCCGTTTAAGGAAAGCGATTTTGACGTTCTACTATCATATTTCATAAATGAAACATGCAGCTTTAGCAAGCATTATCCAAATGGATTTACCATGGCAACAGTTAAAAAGGTTGAATCGTAATCAACACAATGTTGGTAACGATACATTTTCGCTACAAGCCTAGCTTAGTACGTTGGTACGTTGCCATCCATATATGTCTTTCTTGAAGACATATATAGTACCTATAGGCAGAATGCCTTGCGGTACAACAACTAGTGTCTAAACTAAGTTGATATACATGGAATCCATTTCGGATATCATATGGCACTTTGCCATAATAGGGAGTCGATACCTTGTATCACTACCTCAAACGTAGTTAGTTGGTGTACCTCAATAAGATTGAAATCTTATTAGGTGAGATCAGAAACCCATACCCCATGTTGTTTTCTGACTCTCTCTGATCTACGCGGTTCTTGTGTATACGAAGATTAACAGTAATTGTTTCATCCTTAATGAACTATTTATGTTCCATTAGGAATCAGTGCCTTGGACAGCATTACTCCGATTTTCATCGAGTTTTACTATCCTCCCACTTACCACTGCACATCAGATTTCTCTTAGGAAAACCGCATGGTGAGCAACAATCTGATTGTTCTATAGTGAGATATATAAGTACAATACTTATGGTATCCCTAGGATATCCTATAATTGGCACTAATCCAATTTGGGTTTTAGTTTGGTATTATCCAAACGTATGCCTAGCATACCCAAATAAAGAGGAATGTGAAACCAAGTTTCTTTCCAGTTCATATCTATTATGAAATCTGTCAAACAGATTTTAATGGAACCTTATTCTAAATAAGTTCTGCACTGTTAATGCTTATCCGTTGAAGGAAAAGGTAGCTCAGAGCGACTCATGATTAACCTTATCATGTCTAATAAAATTCTGTTAGTCAGTTCGGAAACATCGTCAAATTGACGTGTTCCGTGGGGAGTCCTTATTGAAAGAATACTATACTCTTTCAAGTATATTAGAAACTTATTGCTTAAGTATTTTCCATTACGGTCTTACCGTGACGGTATAATAATATAGCCGATCTGTTTGTCTATTTCCTGTCGAAACTTGTAAAAGTTTCCGATTTGTGTTCTAAAAGAGACACATAAACATAACGCAATGCCAAATCCGTAAAGGTCACGAAATATTCATATCCACCTCTAGCCTAGCTAGATATGGGCCCACTTGCTTCACTATGAACTAGGGCTATCAGATCGGTGGCATTTACACTTTTACCAAGTAAATAGTGTTTTAGGTACTTTGCCCTATAAACTAGATTTGTATACTTTACTTGATTGGAATCAAAACAGTCCGAGTACCCACTCTTCAAAAGTGTGGATATACGAGTCTTGTTTAAT
Source organism: Zanthoxylum bungeanum (assembly GCA_019454045.1). Classification (NCBI taxonomy): domain Eukaryota; kingdom Viridiplantae; phylum Streptophyta; class Magnoliopsida; order Sapindales; family Rutaceae; genus Zanthoxylum; species Zanthoxylum bungeanum. Next base: position 39,125 of record SKCR01049289.1, read on the forward strand.
TGTGTCGCAGACAATAATGCCACAAATTAGTTTCTTATGATCAAATCAGTTTGAGCTATTTGTTTGTCATGTTATATGTTTGAGATTTATTTATATTCAAAATATAAATACTGTTATTCACATCTAATATGTATATCTCAATATCATCTTTATCTAATAAAACACTTTAGTGTTCTAGAATATAAAGGCTCACCCGCAGCGGGTCAAACACTGATATAGAGATAATGTTTCTAGTCAAACTAGTTACATTATAACTGTTTCCAAATTTAGGTACACACCCTAAGGTAGTTCCTAAACTTAGGCATCTACGGTAAAAATAGCGACTTTCCTCCCGTTTCCAATTCGCAGATTAAATCTCGACTGAAGTCAGTATCCTGCTCACAGCAGATTCTGCACATCAGTATTTATGTTCCACACTAAGTATTTAAAATCTAATTTTAACATTAGTAGTGAACACAATGTTGACAAACATATAAGTATTTAAAATCTAATTTTAACACTAGTAGTGAACACAATGTTGACAAACATATTTGAAGTCGGAGCCTTGCTCGTCTTCAATTCCTTCATGTCTGCTTTTTCCAAACGGTAGTCACGCTTCCGCGATCCCGTTTGCCACAATTTATGCAGACATTTTGGGATATGTCTTTTATCTTGCCATAAGATTATAATGATATTGCCTTTGCCCTTTTTCAACATTCCAATAGCCTTTGGCCAAGCCTTGGCCATGTAAAATATCGAAGTAAGGTGCGCCTTGCGCAACTTGTCTAATTGCAAAGTTTGACTTTATCTCCTTGAGAATAGTCATTAACTCTCCAAGACTTATTTGTAGCAATTTAGTACTTCTAAAATCTAAACATAGATTTATGAAGATCCTTCAATTTCATTATCATACTTTAAGGATCTAATCCTTAGTTCTGATTCAGAAATTAAGGAGTCTACTGCGACAAGCTTAATGGATTAAGCACTAAAGTTATCATCACATAAATCTTTCAAAGATTATGCTCGACTATTTGCTTAACTCCGGGCTTAGGCATAATATGTTATTTTATCAAATAAAGTAACTTATTATTTTCCAGGACCATCCTGAAATATTATTCCCAATTTGAAAATTATACCATTTAAATACATTTTCCCTAGGATTATGTATTAAATGTTAATCTTTCAATTTTATATCTTGATTCTAATAGTCCAACTATTTAATCAACGATTTTGGTACTATTTATTATAATGATTACAATAATTTAATAGATTAAAATCAATTATATTGATTACTGTAATCCAATTATAAAATCAACTATAAATGAATAGTTTGAATATAGTCCAACTATTTATTAAAACAACTATTTAAATATTAGTCCAACTAATATTTAATTTATATGATGAATGATATTTGTTATTGAACGGGTATGGCAAGTAATTAAACGAATATTACAAATTCAATTCTTGCCTCCCACTATTTTTCGGCGAGCCTAAAACCCTCTGTCGAGTACTCGGGAAACCGTCTTTCATAATGGGCTAGGATCCCGTTAAATACCACACAATCTTGACTTTGGCCAACAAATTGTATGATAATTAACTAGGTAGATCTCTAAGATCAATTGGATCCAATCCAATTCTAGATCTGGTAGGGGGACATCCAAGTCCGAAACATATATCTTATATATGCCAATACATCCAATGTATTACTTAACCTTTTTCCTCTGAATCAACTAAGCCTTGGCTTTGGCACAACAAACTTAGTGATCCCAGTTAAGCGCGACCCATTGACCATAGAAAGCTTCGTAATAATGTCGATGGACAAGAAGTGGTCTTGACTTTGGCCAACAAACCACAACTTGGACAAGACACCAATATGGAACAAAGCCTTCGTGATTCAAACACATCCTCGGCGGACAAAGGCCTTGACTTTGGCTAACAAACCATTGCAAGTCTCGGATCTTGAGTGAGAATCACTCAATGGAAGGAAAGACGCTTAATATTTTACGAGGGTTTTTCGCGTGCAAATTGGCAACCAATTTATTATCTTTTTTTAAGGTCTCATCATCATACACCCTTAAACATGCATTCTAAACACATAATAAAGCGCATATGAATAAAATAATAATGATATGCGGATGGATACTTTACACAATGATCCTAGATCAAATCTCTCACTTTCTCTCTCCCGCTAGCACATGTAATTACTTCTACCCGTTACACTACATTTCTAAAGAAACCTCATTTACATTTAGGGGAATAGGTGAGAAGAGAATACAAAGAATAAGGAGGTGATAAGGCTGGACACGCATGTCCAATTTAATAAATCAAATTTATTACAACAATTTCTAAAATTGTCCCACCCATCTAATATCCATCCGATATACATTATTCATGCATCACAACCACGTATTCACACAAGAATGTTATAAATCAATCTAATCAAATTAATTAATCTGATAATTAGTGATCATCCAATGTTCAAACAACGATTTGATTTTGCTCGAGTCAAACTCATTTTGCGAATAAGCACTCAAAGTACGAATTCTCGAATTAAATTAAACTACAACATTAAATCCAATTTAATATGCATTCAATTCTAATTCGCTATTTAATTCCAAATTAAATATTACACTTTATATAATAAACCTTTACGACTTAAATTCCAATTTAATCGTTACGGGTCTCAAAGCCCGATTAACGTCCAACGTCAATTTAATTAATGTCCAATGGGCTTTTAATTAATTTCTTAAGGCGTGGACTTTTGGTCAACTCGGGTCAAACCGAATAACCAAAATCCAATCCGGGAATTACCTCATAAGCCGAGAAATCAATTTAGGCCCATTAGGCCTAATTAAACTTTAAAGGTCCATTAATTCGCATTTGGGCTTAACGGAAGTGGTTTTGGGCCCAATTGGATCCAATCCATTTGGCCTAAACCCAACTTTGTATAACAAAGCCCAATAAGCCCATTAGCAACACTTAAGCCCAATTTCACAAAATAGGTCCAAAATAATTAAATCATAAAATTCCAAATTTCCAATTTAATTACCAAACTGTATAACACAATTAATTATCCAATTAACATTTCTAAAACATCAATTAACACAACTAATCATGCACATTACATTAAATCAAGTCCAACACAATTTAATCAAAAATCAAACCCAATTACATGCTTAATATGTCTCGGCCAAGGGAGATTATTATGTCCAAATCAAATTCAATCCAATTAAATTCAATTCAACATTAAATCAATATCCCCAAATGATTTCCAACACATCCAATGAACCAAAATCAAAAATTTCCAAGACATATAAGGGCATTAACTCACGGCCAAGTAATTATTTTGGGGAAAATTATTCCAAATATATTTTCTTGAAATTGATCCAATCAATCTTCAATTCAACAACATTTAAGCATACTCAATCATCCAATTTCATAAAATCATGCTCAAATTCATTTTACCCAAAATTTTAAGCCCTAAACTTTTCATGCTTAAACCTTGCTCAGATACCATTGTTGGTTTCTATTAAGGTCCTGAGATCATTAATAAGCATGAAATAAGTGCGAATTCATATCAACGAAGTTGCAGAATACTCACATCGATCGGTTGAGCGACGCTATGACTAACAAAATCAAATTTCTGCTCCATGAAGCTCACGCCATTGCAGCAGTCCACTGCTCCATGTTTTCTATTTTTGAGTCCACGTTTTGAGCTCCAAGCTTTGTCAAATGATTCCCGGCTCATGGGTAAACTTCCATATCACTTTCGTATGTCTTCTAAGTGTGCTAGCACCTCCAATTTTGTAACAAAATCAACTCGTTAACCCATTTGCTGCTCACGGTTTTAGGCAGTATTTTCAGCCCCTTGGGCGTGAATGGTAGAGAGAAAAAGAGAGAAGGAGAGATGGGAGGAAAGAGAGAGATGTGTGAAGTGTTTCCAAATTTTGTGTATCTTATACACACATTTGAATTTCAAATGAATTTGGAATGAATTTGGCTTTACAAAAGTCAAACCATTAAAGCCAACAACCATCCATCACTATTCACATCAAGTCACATCTATCAAGTGGTCAAGTCACTCAATCAATCAAGTTGTCAAGTCACATCACTCAAAGTGAAAAGTAGTGATTTGACGCTTGAAACGGCTAGTGATTTGACGCTTGATGCGACTAATGATTTGACGCTTGATTTGACTTGCGTGCCGCACTCGAATTCGAAATGCGAATGCGCTCACAAATAATCTCGGGCTCGGGTTCGTTAATTCCAAATTAACAATTTATCCGTTGCGTCGTAATTAAATCTAATTTAATTAAATAATCATGCCTAGCATAATTACTATTCACGTCGCTAACGAATTAATTCTAAATTAATTCGTTCACCCGAATTAAAATCTAATTTTAATTCCACGTCGAAATCTAATTTCATTTAATATATCAAATATATTAATTTACCGATTAATTCCAAATTAATCGTTATCTCTCTTTAACTGATATTTTATCCTAGATAAAATATCTCCGAAATTAAACCCATATTAATTTTCTCTATTTTCTAATAATCCTAGATTAATTAAAGTGCGAGTCATACGTCATCGGTGAATCTTTAGGAAGCGACCCATGAGATCCCTGGATATGTTGGCAGTAAATTCGGTCGTCGGACTATCCGAACACGTAAGTACCTCGTACTACGTTTTACCGATTTACAAGACAAGGTTTGCCTCTAGCAAAGCACCATGCCTACCCAATTCTCCGGAAATATCCTTACAGGAATAAAGGATCTGTATCAGGCGTAGTATACGTAGTATTGCATATTTCTGTCCAGTATTGGATGATCACGTGCTAGGCCTTGGGCTAGAATTATGTCTGCCCCGTACAAAGTACATGTCGGATGTCTGGTGACTAGTCTCTATAATCGGATAAGCCTGACCTTGTCATTTTATCCCGATAGCTACAACATTTAAGAGAACCAGTCCCGTATCCTACGTGACCATCATCTCCACTATGACTGGAGTGATACTTCCTGTGGGACACAGAAACTGGGCGACGCATGCTGTTCCGGGCTCGCGGCCTGGTTGGGAGTACGGAGTAGCCACGGGGGACTAAACCGGAGAATGATAGAGTCGCCACCCAGTGTGAACCGGGAAAATGAGATTTAAGGCCACACTCACCCCTCGCATGGGAAGACCTCAAACCATTGGGTTCAGAATGGTCTCTTACTTATGTTACTTGTAATGAAAGTATTTGTGTAATAATTTAATCAAGGCTAAGTAACACTTATTTACAAGAATATCATGCTTCTAAGTTCACATGCGGAAAAAGATAAAACTAACACCTAGATTTGCATATATCCTACTTCTAAGTTTACATGCTCGAAAGTAAGTCAAAGTAATTGCCAATATACAACTTCGTAGGCATATTGTATTCATGAAAACGCAAGCACGTCATAATCACATAAGCACGTATAAAAGGGAATCAAATAATGATGAACATGTAATTTCATACTAATACACGCAGAAACATAAACAAATAACCATTTCATATTCATGCATAATAAAAAAGGAGTCGACTAAGTGCATAATGCAAAAAAGACAATAAAGGATAAAATTATGCATTAAAGTAAGCATGCTATGATTGTACCCAAGTACAGACCGCACTATCGTCAATTCGAAATCGGCTACGGAATTTACGTCTGGGTTTCCATCCGATATACCACGAGAAGCAATACTCAAATGTTATCGTAACATGGATACATGAATAATAAGATATCAAGCCAAGACAAATGTAAATAATGAAACCAAACGGAATAAGGTCGCGGCAAAAATCATGGTAAAGGTAGCCTTTTAGGCTTTTCCTCCCCAAATGGGAAACCTTTCATCCAATACAATAAGCCCATGCACCTTTCATTACAATGCATACAAAGATAAAGATGACTTTATGGAATTTCATAATGCATGCATAAATAAAGAAATGATGTGCAAAAGGAGATACAAGACATAATTAGGGGCGCGGTAAAACATCGTGGTAAAGGATTTTAATCCCTTCAATCAGAGGACCTTTCATCGCACTAACTAAGCCCATGCTCAATGAACACAATGCATATATGTGAAACAAAAGTAAATACAAAGATATCGGATTTCGTATACCCGATTGAACATATCTTACATCCAATCAAATATACATCGTCCGGCGCGGTGAAGCATCTTGGTAAAGGATTTTAACCTTTTCAATTAGAGGACCTTTTATCACACTTACTAAGCCTATGCACTAATCTCAATGCATATGTATGAAACAAAAATAAATACAAAGATATCGGATTTCGTATTCCCGATTGAACATATCTTACATCCAATTGAATACACATCGTCCGGCACGGCGAAGCATCGTTGTAAAGGATTTTAACCTCTTCAATTAGAGGACCTTTCATCGCACTTAGTAAGCCTATGCGCTTATCTCAATGCATATATATGACACAAAAGTAAATACAAAGATATCAGATTTCGTATACCCGATTGAACATATCTCACATCCAATCGAATATACATTGACCGGCGCAGCGAAGCATCGTGGTAAAGGATTTTAACCCCTTCAATTAGAGGACCTTTCATCGTACTTACAAAGCCCATGCGGTCGGTCACATCATTACACGAACAAATAATATGGAGAAATTAATAACGAATAATAAACAGATCAAAACAACATAAAACAAAATATACGCCGTTTTCTCAAGTGGTACATGGAGTTGTATCCCGAGTGTAGATCATACTACCGTCCATTCGGAATCGGCTATGAAATTTATGTCCGGGTTTCCATCCTATATACCACAAGAGGCGACACATTTTTCATTTTAATCAAGGGCCACAACACACATCATATTCATAATACATGCACATTTATCTACTCAAGGGCCACAACATGCATTTTAGCACAATAATCATGCGAACAAAACTCAATAAATAATAAAGATAAAAAATGAAAACAAGTGTGAAAAATACCCTCAGGTCTAACCTTTTTTGCCGACTTTCGGACTTGCGTTTCACGGAGATTGGAAGGGTAAAGCTCCTCAACTTCTCCGGTTCACTAGTTTAACGTCTTAACTCACTATTTTGCTGTTTTTCTCGCTGTTTGGCTTCCGTTTTGCTGCTATTTTCTCTGTATTTTCTGCTTACTATTTTAGGTCTTTAAAGCTACTGTTTTGGATGTTTTTAAAGGCTTTAAGTGCAATTTTTTAGTTACTATTTTAAGGATTAACAGTGCAGTTTTTTGTTCACTGTTTTAGGGATTTAGGGGCTACTGTATTGGCATTTTTGGGCTGCTATTTTATGGTAAAATGACTGCTGTTTGGGGCGTGTTTTACTGTTGTTTTTAGGTGATTTTGGACAGCTATTTGCGTGTTTCAGTGCTGCTGTTTGCGGCTGCTGTTTGCGTGTTCAGGGCTTCTGTTTGTGGCTGTTTTTTGCGTGTTCAGGGCTACTATTTTTGGGGTAGTTTTCGGTGGTGTGTGGGGGGTTTATGGGGCTGGCTTTCAGTGGTGATTAGAGGTTGTTTTGATAGTTGTAGGGGCTGTGAATGGCTGCTGTATTTTCAGTAATGTGAGGGTATTAGAAGGCTTCTTGTTTTCGGCTAGGGAGGGAGGAGATGAAGAGAATTATTTGCTTCTTTTTCTTGTGATTGGCGTGAATGGTATGTTGGTGAAAGGTTTCTTGCTTTGCTTGTAGGCGTGAATGATCAAGGATTTCTTGTGTGTGTATTGGCGTGAATTGGAATGGGGTAAGGCTTGGTTTGGCTTTGTTTATATAGAGAAGGGCTAGGGCTTCTCCTTGTCTCACAAGGAAGGGATTTTGGCATTAAAGAGGGGATATGATTTGGGTGTCAGTAAGGTAAATACAAGATTGGGGGGGGGGGGGACAAATTTACGCTTGATTAGGAAGTTAGTATATTTAATTTGTGTTGATTAGGCATACAATATTTTTTAATTGGTTAGGATTGATTTTAATTAGGCATAACACTTTTTTTAATTTAGTATGTAATATTATGGATTAGGAAGTTATAATATTTTAATTTGGTAAATGGTTTAATTATTTTATTTAATTAATATTTAATTTAATTAATAATTAATTTAATTAATAATTGATTTAATTTGTGTGTATTTTAGGGTGATGGGCATGTTGGCCTAGTGGTGGTGTGGGCTTGATGTGTTGGTTTGGTGAGTGGGTTTGATGTGTTGGTTTGGTGAGTGGATTTGGGCTAAGATTAAAAGGTTCTTTAAACCGAGGTCCAACAAGTGAGCTTGATGCTAAACAAGTGAATAAAGATCTAACGAAATACCGATTCCATTCCGACGACCGTTTCCCGCAATATCCTTAACTAAAAGGTAGTGCCCCCAATTGAGACTCATCATCGGGTTTCACATGCAAAAATGCAATGCCTACAGTCGCCCCCACATTGATGGGACTTGTGTAGTGTGTGACTTTGAACAATCCTATCAAAGTTATGCAATGCATTTTCACTTACCTGGCTCCTCTGCTGCATCGAGCTGAGTTGGTGCTTCAGTGGACCTCGATCCTGGAACGCATCCCAATAACTGCAACCGACAATGGGGGCACCTTGACCATGGGATGCATCCAGATACCGCTGGAAATGAGGGCCTTGCCCTCGAACAGATGATGTAGTGGGCCCTCGACCTTGGGACGCATCCCGGAACTCCAACTGACAACAGGGGCACCTCGACTCTGGGACGTATCCCAAAACTGCTAATGATGTGGGCCTCGCCCTCAAGGTGATATGGGCCTCGCCCCCAAGCTGATATGGGCCTCGCCCTCGAACTGATATGGGCCTCGCCCCCAAGTTGATATGGGCTTCGCCCCCAAGCCGATATGGGCATCGCCCCCTAGGACTTATCCCCAAATACTATTGATGTCGGCCTCTCCCCCTGGGACTCATCCCCAAAACTGAAACTGCGCTGATGCTGTTTGGCTTATTTCTCCTCCTTTCTCCTTTCTTCGAACTTGCGAACAAAAAAAAAACAAACACGAAGAGAATGCAATGTTACGTGTATGCATGAATGATTTTCTTATTCTGTTGGGTTAGGTCTTCTGCCAATTCCCTTGGTGACTGCTCGGTCATTTCTCTCCCTCAGCCAAAGTACTGCTTCAATCTATCTACGCTGATCGGCTCGGTGAACTCGTTCCCTTCCAAGTCTGATAGCCTCACTGCTTCATTTCCCATTACTTTCTACACTATATAAGGCTCTTCCGAGTTAGGTCTGAACTTTCCTCTCGGATCTGTCGTCGACGGCCTCGACTACTTAAGTACCAAATCACCCTTTCTGATTCTAGTGGGACGTACCTTCTTGTTGAATGCTCGGGCTAGTCTTTTCTGATAAAACTACATATGATATAAAGACTTCATCCTCTTCTCATCCAGCAGTGCTACCTGATCAATCCTCTGTGCGGCTCATTCTAGTTCTGGTAACTCTATTTCTGCTAATACCCTCATAGACTATATCTCAACTTCCACTGGTAGCAATGCTTCCATTCCATAGATGAAAGAATAAGGTGTGGCTCCGGTTGCTGTTCTTACTGATGTTCTGTACCCCCACAAAGCATATGGTAGTTTCTCAGCCCAATCCCTACAGTTTTCTGTCATCTTGCCTAAAATCATCTTTAAAGACTTGTTAGCTGCCTCAACTGCCCCATTTGCCTACGGCCTGTACGGTGATGACTTGTGGTGGCCTATCCTGTATTTCTGTAACATTACCTTCGTCTCTCCTTGAAACTGAACTCTGTTGTCCGTAACCAAATGGTGCGACATACCATACCGACAAATGAGATTCCGAGCTATAAACTTTGCCATCTACTTCGCTGCGCTTGACATTGCGGAATGACTCGGCTTCCTCCCATTTTGTGAAATAATCCACTACCACTACTATGAAGCGATGCCCATTCGATGCATTCGGTCGAATCTCTCCAATCATATCAATTCCCCATACTGAGAAGGGCCACGGCTCTGAAAACCCGTGCAACTCTGTGTGCGGCAAGTGATTCAAATTACCGTGTGCTTGACAATCATGACAGTGCTTTACCATCTTCGCGCAGTCTATTTCCATGGTTGACCAGTAAAAACCCTGTCTCACTATCTTGCGGGACAGATTCAATCCGTTCATGTGCAGACCACATACCCCGGCATGTACTTCTTCCATTATCTGTTGAGCCTCTTCTTTTCTTAAATATTTCAACTAAATACCGTTTGCTTACCGCTTGTATAGTTCTCCTTTCAAAATCACATACTGAGAAGCTAACTTCTGAATGGCTAACCTGTCTTTTCTGCCTGCCCCTTCGGGGAGTTCCCCATGTTCTAAATACCTCTAAATGTCATAATACCAAGGTTTACCATCGTCGACCTCTACTTCTAGAACTTTTTATGTCTCATAAACGGGTTTGCTCGCTGTTGTTAGTATCAACGGTCTCATCACTAACTTTTCTGGATTTTCCCAAGTCGCTGTAAGTGTAGCCAGTGCGTCTTCCATCTGATTCTCCTCTATCGGCAAGTGCTGAAACTTACAATCGGGGATAACCTGTGCCAACTTTCTGAGGTGAAAAAGGTAAGGTTTCAACCGTTCTTCTTTCAATTCCCATTCTCCTCGCATCTCCTGGACTACCAACATATAATCTCCGTAGACTTCCACACTCCCGGCCTTCACGGCTATCAATGCCTTCAATCCAAAAACGCATGCCCTATACTCGTCCATGTTGTTAGTCACTCTGAACGTCAACCTCTTGGCCAAAGGCAAAGTCTCTCCCTCGGGGGTCACTATCACGATCCCAATTCCTGCTCCCTTATAATTCACTACTCCGTCAAAGTACATTTTCCACCTGTAAACTGTTATGGCCTAAACTTCTTCATCTGGAAATTCAAACTTATACTGATCCCCCTCAATAGGTTGTAATGCCAAAAACTCTAACACTGCTCGCTCTTTGATCATTTTGGAGGTGAGATACTCAATGTCAATCTCTGTCAGCAACACTAACCATCTGCCCAATTTCCCCACTAGCGACGGTACTAAATGAAGATACTTTAAAGGATTCTCCTTTGCCACAACCTGGATCTTATAAGACTGAAAATAATGCCGTAAATTTCTGGAAGCCTGTAAACTCAACACACCAGGCGGAGCATGTGGCAGCTGGCGAGCCAGGTAAGTAAAAATGCATTTCACATACTTTGATAGGAATTGTCATCTTCACACACTACACAAGTCCCATCAAAGTGGGGGCGACTGTAGGCATTGTATTTTTGCATATCAGCCCGATGATGAGTCTCGTATGGAGACAACTACCTCTTTAGTCTTGAAAGTCACGGGAAACGGACGTTGGAAGGGTAAAGTTGGAAAATAGAATTTTTGGTGGATTTATCCAAGTTGTTTAGCTTCGGTTGCTTGTTGGACTTCCGTTTCAAAGCTTATCTCAGGCCCAAAACCCCCATAGACCACTTACCAAACCCAAACCAAACCTAAAATACCCAAGCCTACGCAAAAGACCAAAGCCCACGCCCAATAAGCCTTATTCACGCCCAACACCTCTTTATTTAGGTAAATGCATATTTATCACATGCTAAAATCTTGTAAAATCCTTACCTGAATAAAAGAATCAAATCAAATCCCTACCAAATCAAATCCAATCACCATTCTAAATTAGGAGATCCATTCTTTGTGAGATACAAATTAGGAGATGTCACCATCAATGAGAGATCATATTCCTTGTCGATTAAGGAAAGCCTTCACCCTTTGCCTATAAAAAAAGACCTTCACCCCCATTCATAACCCTAGCTCACATATCCCTCAAGCATGCCTAAAGCACTCTTTTACGTCTCCCTTGTACGCCTCAAAGTTCCCCTTCAAGCCTCCATTGCCGAATCATCAAGCCAAGAATACCCTCCATTGCCGTGCACCATCCTTCACCCTTGCACCATTCACGTCCAATCCCTAAACACAAGCCTCCATTACCGCAGCTTAGCCACCATTCACAGCCCCTAACCACGCCAAAATGGTCCCCTACACACCCCTAAAGTCGCACCGAACAGCCCCCACACACTGCCCTTCAATTCACGCCCAAATAGTCCAGAAAACACTCACTTCACTGCACCTTTACTGCCGCAAATCAGCCCACTGACCTGATCGGTTTTATAGTGATTTTAGCCCTCAAAATAGCCCCTGAAACACCTAAAAACTGCACTAAAAAATTGCACAAAACCCCCCTAAAAAATCACCAAAAACCGCACCCCTTTGGCCTCCCAAATCACCCAAAATAGTCCACCAAATGACCAAAACAGTGACCTAAAATGTAGCCGCAAAACAGCAGCGAAACGGACTTAAAACAGCAGCCCAAGCATCAAAACAATGAGGAAAGACATTGAGTAGACAAATCAAAAAAGCATCGGATTAATCACCCTTCCAACGGACGTGTAACGCCCTATCTTGAGACGACAAAAGAGGTTAGACCTGAGGGCACCCCTTTTTACATTTCTTCTTTTATTTTATTTTATTTATTTTAAAATATCATTGCATGAGAGTCGTTTGAGGCATGATGTGATTGTTGGATGAGCGGGATGTGTGTTCCCTTTTGTGGTATATTGGATGGAAACCCGAACGTAAATTCCATAGCCGATTCCGAATGGACAGTAGTACGGTCTACACTCGGGATACAATGCCACGTACACTTTAGATACATGTATCGCATCTCATCCAAATTTATATTTGAGCATGTTATAGTTTATAAGTTGTTTATTTATTATTCTAAGCATGATTTATTTTCGTTTCGTTTTTTAATTTTAAGGCATGATTATGTTATTTAGGCATGTTGTTTCTTTACTCGTTATGCATGGTGTTTAGTTTAGTTTATATTCATGTTTAAGTAATTTTTTGTTTATGTTGGTTTGATGGCTCAATATGTTCGATGTGTGATATTGCGTGTTTGTTGTTTAAAGACTTACTTTCAAGCATGCAAACTTAGATTAGGATCTATTTAGCGGAAGCATATTAGATCTAAGTGACCTTTGAACATGATTATAGAGTAGATGTGATTGATTTATTGCACAAATTATATCATCACAATGACATAAGTTAGGGACCATTCCGAACCCAATGGTTTGAGGTCTTCCCTTGCGAGGGGTGAGTGCGGCCTTAAATCTTTATCCCGGTTCACACCGGGTGTTAACTCCATTATTCTCTGGTTTAGTTCCCCGCGGACTACTCCGTACTCTCAACTAGGCCCTGAGTCTAGAACAGCATGCGTCGCCCAAGTTCTGTGTCCTAAAATCTAGCGACTCCACTGGGGAATAGAGAATCGGCCCCGAAATCATGTCTTGTGATGTGTATAATTTGTGTTTTAATTGGTAATTTCTATAGTGGGTTGAGGGGGTTAATCAAAGGCTTTGTTAAAGCTAGGTGATGGTTGAGTGTCTTCCTTCATTCACTACATTTCGAGGAAAAGTTGTGAAGACACCTAGATAATCATTACTTATAGCTTGTTGTGATAGACTAGTTTGGAGGACTCGTTGTTTATTCCCGTCACTAAGCGATAAGAGCCTAAGAGGCTTGGGTACTTAAGAGAGCCTCACTTCACCCTCCCTCTGGGAATCTATAACGGGAAGTCCATTCGACAGTCAGTCACACACCATAACTCGTTGGCACGTACCGTAAGGTATAAAAAGGTGCGCTCACTTGGTCGTTTGAACCCTTGAGTGGGGAGTCCTAGTTGTGGGCAAACCTTCATCAGCGAGAGCCTTTGTCTGCGCCCCGTGAACCCACTTATGAGACTTAGCCATAAAGAACCTGTAGTTAGTCATCTTATAATTTTGTGTTTGTTGGACCGCCGTCATTTGGATCCAGTTGGACCTTTTGTCAAAAGATGAGAACCTGTTGGGCCATTTAAACTGGGACGAGTTCATGTCCTTTGACAGTTGGGCCAAAATCTTCTAAAATGTCGGTGGGCCATTTTGTGAATGGGTCTCTAATCATTGAAGTCATTTAACCATATCATCGCAAAGTGTAAACCTATTTGGCCTTTTCAACTGCGACAAGTTTGCACCGCGCGATGGTGTGATTGAATACTTGAAAATGACAATGGGCCAAGTAGTTTAAAGTTTCTTTTCTTTTTTATATTTTATATATTACATGCAGCACCCATATGCACTGACACGTGGCCTTAAAAGAGGCAACATAGATTTCCGTTGGGTTAGAGAAGAGGGGAGATTAGTCAAAAGACCTTCAGCGAACATGAGTGAATCCTTCAACGAGGGGTCCAGAATGGATCAGATGGAAGCTAACTTCGCCAAGATGACTGAACAACTGCAAGCTCTGACTGCTGCCATGTCTAATATGGCTGTGCCCCGGGTTACGGGAGGATCTGAGAATGAGAGGTGGGAGAGCCCTCCGAATGGATTGAATGATGATGCTCTGGTATTTGATGATGATCTGGCTGACTATGCCGCTGGTAGGATAGCCGGGACTCAGGTTGAAATGCAAAGGCTCCGTGATCAGATGGAGTCTGTCACCCGTAAGATGAGGGGGAAACATGAGGATCTACTGGATTATGATTCAATGACCTTTGAGAGTAGTTGCCCGCGTAGTTCAAAATGCTTGACATCGCAAAGTTTAATGGGAATGGGGACCCTAGGGTCCATTTATGACAATATGTCTCGGTGATGAGTTCAGTTGGCCTATCTCAGCGCCAAGTCTAGAAAATGTTCGGGATGTCACTCGAGGGGGCACCTGTGGTTTGATATCATAGCCTTGAGAAGAAGGTTAAAGAAGATTAGAGGGAGTTAGCAGATGCCTTCTTGAAGCAGTATGTGACCGACTTAGAGATCGACCTATCGCTCCGCGATTTGGAGAAAACTAAGCAAAAGCCTGAAGAGAGCTTTAAGGAGTACGTTGACCACTGGAGAAGCCAGCTTTTAAAAATACAGACCAGGCCTTCCGAGAAGGATTAGATAAAACTGATCATCAAGGGAACTAAACCCTCGATCTATAGTAAACTGAGGAGAGTGACTTCAATGATTGCAGATTTCTACCAGTTGAGAGAAACTGTAATGGATATTGAGGAAGAGGAAGCCGAGAATCAGAAGTTCTATAGTCTGAATAGGAGGACTGTCAGAGGATCCTCAGGTGCTAAGCCTGTTACTGCGGAGGTTACGGCCATAAAGAACATGCGTTTTTCTAACCTTGGCAGACCTTTGTCCAATGTACTGGAGAAGCTACTGAGGCAAGGGTTGTTAAAACCCCTAGAACCAAAACCAACACTCCCTCCCAAATCCTCCTCCATCAAACCTAAACATAAGCCGCTTCTGCCATTTCCACCAACAGCATGGCCATGAAACCGATAACTTTGCCCGACTTTGCCATGAAGTCCAAGACCTAATAGACTCCCACAAGATTCCCGAACCTGGAAAAGAATAACCAAACACTCACTGCAATCCCCTGCCCAATTATAACTCCATTCCCCCACCTACTTACATGATCAACTCTGGCCTGCCAAAAGACCTTGTCCTCCGAACCTTTGACCAAACAGCCTTTTGCCTCAGTATTTAGGACAGTAATAGTGAAGATGAGGTGGAACAAAGAAGGATT
>SKCR01049290.1:0-39873 GCA_019454045.1 Zanthoxylum bungeanum
TGACTCATTGTAAGTGCTAGCTTGAAGAAATTTTGAAGCAAAATTTCTACAATGGAGAAGGAAGCTCACGACAAAGAGCTAGTGGAGAGGGAGAGAGTTTTCAATTTTTTTTGTGTTGTGTAATTGATTTCAAAAATCCAATTATCATTTACCAAAAATCCAATTAGGTAAATGTCATTCCTGTTGGGGTTGGTGCTCAAAGCTCCAATCTAGACCGTATTTATGTCTGATTCATGAATACGAACATCCTATTTTTCCATAATATTACTTATTTATGGTTGCACCTCTTGTTTTTATATACGTATTCGATCTGATTACGATTAGATTGAAATTAAATGTTGTTTAGTGATATGTATATATTAGAAAAATGCCCGATAATATATAATGCAATACACAGTTACAAAGGTAGTTTGTAATTGACATTGGGAAGTGTCACTGCTAAATGTATATTATCAAATATAGTTCCTGGTCAAGATTTACTAACACGGGTCGGTTAGTCAAATCCGTTGAGACCAGTACATGTCGTATATCGAGACTTGGTCTGATGGTTTATCCCAATGAACCATGAGTCTAGGGAGACTCGTATAGACGTGTAGGTGTTTATAATGGATAAACATTGAACGACTCACCGAAGATTCTTAATGGATAGTACACCAACGTCAATAAGAATCTTCTTGGGTTAAGTAGTATAATGGTTCTTTGACTTGAGATACCACTGTGGATGTATGAGACATCCTCCACACTTAGATGGCAGTCACGTCACCGATCTATTTAGATCAGACTTCCGCCTGTTCATTGGGTGTGGACCAATCCTCAGGATATCCTCTGTGTGTCAAGATAGGATCCGTCAGTTCTGTGTACAGAGCATAAGTAGTCCATATGTGATTAGAAATCAGTTAAATCTATGGCCATAGTATACTTCGGAAGTGAGTTCCGAATCTTATTTAGAGATCGCTAATAGATACGTCGACGGGATAATACCTATAGAGATTTGATGTTCACATCTATATCTCTGGGATTATCCAGATACATGTGACGGAGGGATTATACGTATGCAATGACCTCAACCTGTATGATTCAGCTAGTTTATCCGTGGTCGTCATAATTTACGGGTGGGTATATTATGGACACGAAATTGGATTTTGTGACGGATATACTTGAATCTAGAGAGTCTCACTAATGAAACATACTCGTAGAGCACTAGGGTGACTTTTATAAATAATGGTGATTATTTATAAATCGTTTAACGTTAAACGAAAAAATACATGCAAACGGGCCGAACCGTCATTTCTTAATTAATGTGTATTTGTATTTAATATATGATATTATTAAATACACATTAATAAATTGTCAAATAAAGGTATTTGACATATATCATTAATACATGTATTTGAGATATTTAAAGTAAATATAATACATATATTTGAGATATTTATATTTAATTAATTATTTAATTATTTAATTGTTAAATGATTAATATAATTAAAATATGAATATCTCACCAAATGATAAAGTTAGGAAATGATTATAAGTGTAAATGTTTGACTTTACATTAAAGGAAAAGGTTGTCAAATTGAATTGACTTCCTTGGATATTTGTTTTAATGTTAAAATTGAAAGTATCCATTTTCTTTTTATTTGTAATTTTCGGCCAACATCCTAAATTGAATATAAGTGTTATATTTTTGAGTTGCAATTGTTGACTTATTGAATTACATTAAAGTGTTAATGATTTCTAAAACAAGTTGGCAAATTGGCTTTAAATGAAACAAAAATTAAATATCTAGATATTTAACCTTCCAAATTCGGCCAAGGGCTATTTTTGTGAAGTATATATTGTTTTTTTTTTCATTTTTAGGGTTCAACAAGTTCATTAGATACCAAATAAAACATAAAAGAAGATGAGAAAAAAGCTTGAAGGCATAAATAAGAAAGCTTGGAAAAATCATGTTTTTGTAAGTTTTTCTTCAAAGTCTTCAACATGAAATATGTTTCTAACATGCTTAGCTTCATTTTGTGATGCTTTGATGTTATCTCTACTCTTATAGTTTGTGTTTTTATGGTTGTGATCTTGAATGAAAGATTGATGCATGTAAGTAAGCTTGAAATGGTTTCAAAAGCTTCACTTTTGATTTTTAGAAAATCAAGTTGCCATTCTAGAGTTGGTAAGTGACCGATGCGTAATCACATGCATATAACGCAAGCGCACGTATTGTTCAAGTAGTATAAAAAGTATCGATCCCACGAGGACTTAAAACCTTTTGTTATCAATTTATGAAGTTAAATGCTTACAAGTATCTAATGGATTGATTGTTTGATTGGGTGGTGACTTTAAAATTAAAACAAGTAAATAAAATTGATTGAAATTAGATTGAAGAAAATTCAAATTTATAAAACTATCCAGGGTTGTGAATCCTTCCAATATCATTTTAAAAGATGAAGTGGTTATTTCATGTTTGTGTAATATATCGGTTTACTAACCTGGAACACTAAATCATGCGAAGGCCTCTGTCGATGGTCAGACGCAAATACCCAGTATAACCCAATTGAACCATATGTCTATGTCAACCAAATTACCTGGATTCATTAAGATTATGTTCCAATAAAGGTTACCCCCGCCCGACAGGTATATGTCTATCCTGTAAGGAAATCTATTAAAGGGTTATCTATCATCAAGGAAGATCGTGAGCTATTAAGTCTAAGGTTGTAACCTAAATTTATTTGTCAAGTTTATTTTAGATTTACCAGATCAATCTTATTAATGGCCAGTTAACAAGACGCATTAAGCTTAAGACTTAATAAGTAAACCTTTAAATTACCCAAACTATAATTTAACCCCTTATAAACCGGTGATATTGGATTTCATCACAACCCCAGATAACTGGCTTAGTTACGATACATATTTACGGGTAGTAAGAAAACTTAAATAAAATAAAAGACATAAAGTAAAATACTGAAAATTAAATGCTGAAAGTAAATTACTGAAAAGTAAATGCTGAAAGTAAATTGCTGAAAGTAAATTGCTGAAAAGTAAATGCTGAAAGTAAATTGCTGAAAAGTAAATGCTAAAAGTAAATTGCTGAAAAAGTAAATAAAGTAAAAGTACAATAAAAGAAAATGCTGAGGTAAAATGATCCACTTTTATTACTTCTATTTTAGATATCTCCCTTAATATAATATATTAACTTTGCATGATAATTACCAACCAGCCATATAGGCGGTATCCATATTAAGTCAAATTAATAATTAATTACCAACCGACCAATCAGGCGGTATCCAGTTTAGTCAGGTTAAAACCAATTTAAATAATTACCAACCGACCAATATGGCGGTATCCTCGTTAAGTCAGGTTTTAACTAGTTTATATATTATAATTAAGGGAGATTAATATAAATATTAGTAATAAAAGTTTTACCTTTTACCCCAGCAAAAAGGAGTTACCTCCTCATTACTGAAAAGTAAAAACTGAAAATTAAAGAAAAAAAAATATTGTGCGTAAAAGTAAATTGCGGAAGTAAAAACTGAAAAGTAAAGAAAAGAAAGTGCGAAAGCGGAAATTAATTACTGAAAGCTGTAAATAAACAAACAAGATACAATCTTCTTAGTATTATTAAGGAGTTCCTTAGAAGAAAGTATGAATTTACAAATGAAATGGCTTGGTATTTATAGGCAAAATTTTGCCTCCATCAAATCATCCACCAAATCCATTATTAATTGCTCCACTAATTGCTTCACCAAATCCATTATTAATTGCTCCACTAATTGCTTATCATGTTTGGTGGTGATTTGATAATTTTTATTATTTATTATTATTTATTTTTTTTTTTGCTTTGAAAATGATTGAAAATGACTTTAATAATTACACACAACACACTTCTGGATAGTTCATCAATTTCAGGCATGAAATATTCAGAATTAGAAATTATTTTATCTTTCAAAGTTGTAGATCTTTGAGTCTTCTTTAATCTGAAACTTGAATCAGCTCAAGCCGATATTGGAGTAAAAAGTTATGCCCAAAATACGACAGATGCGCAAAATTGGAATTTCCAAAACTGCACTTCGTTAAAACGCCCTTTCAAGTTTCCAATCTCCAAAATTAATATGTCAAGTCCAATTTTTGCCCTTATTTGACCCACATTTCGTCCTAAATGATTTCATTATGGCCCAATATTATTTTATCTGCAAAATAACTAAAACACATCAAAACATTCATCAAACCCGAGAAATTAACAAAATATTAAGTAAAATGAGGGGGTAAATATTGATATATTTTCTGCTCATCACCCCCCAAACCTAAATTTTTGCTAGTCCTCGAGCAAAACAACAAAATAAAATACAAGAAATAATTAAAATTAAACTAAGCCACTTTCGTAGGGATCACGATTGCATTTAGCATATGTAACAAGCCTTTAAACCCCTAGGTATCCCTAGTGGACGAGTTATAGTCTCGTGAGGGTTTACAGCAACGATACCCACAAACGTTTTACAAAAGTAAAAAGATAATAAAACTAATGCACACAAAAGTAAAAAGACAAGAGAAAAGAGAATAAAGAAGTTAGTGACTAATCAGGTGAAACTTCTACTCCAAGTTACTAGTTGTTTTCTTTCTGTCTAAATTACTGAATAAGTTATTTCTACGATTATATTTACCATTCTCCATATGCACAGCCAAAAAAATATTAATCAACTCATTTTTACCCATAACAGTCACAAGTGCAGTTGATAAGAGAGTAATATTTTTGTCCTAAAGTTTTATCAGAATTCACACCTTTTTGCAGCAATGGAATAATTTTTCTGATTTTTCTTCTTTGATTTTTGATTTATTTATTTTTTATATACAATATCTTCCATCTATGTAGCGAGTGTTGGGTCGGTGGCTCCCAAACCAGTTGGCTTTAGGGCACCATATGTTAAGACACCCATACAGACTTAGTTACTCAGACTTCAGATATATATATATTTTTGCAACATCCTTGATCCATGTAGCGAGCTTTGGGCCAGTGACTCCCAAACCAATTGGCTTTAGGGCACTAGGTGTTAAAACACACTTACAGACTTAATAACTCGGACCTCAGACATTTTTTTTTACTTCATCGCTTTTTGAGATGCTTTCTCCAATTAAACTAGAGCACTAAATATTACAAACTTTTCAATTACAACTCATGTCCGTATGTTACCATGCATGTTGATAATACTTGCCAACTGAGCATATGAAGATCCATTTTAGTCAGTATTATGGAGAATTCACAAATTAAAATAATTTAAAAGGAAATAAACAAAAATTAACTTGTTCCGAAATAGGTTTTAGACACGTCTCAGGAGTGGAAACTCCTTACTCAGCTATCTCTTACCAATTTCACCTTTTTAGTCAAAATAAAAACACAAAAGCGCAAAATATTTTTGTAATTTTTGAAAAATTTTCAAATTTTTTGTATTTTTCGAAAAATTTTGGACTAAAAATAAAAACAACACACCACTAAAAACAAGATACTGATCAACTAATTCTCTTCCCCAAACCTAAATGAGACATTGTCCCCAATGTCTTAAACAGTAGAAGAAGAGTTTAGAAGATAGTACCTGGTTAGCTGAAATTCTACAGGAAAAGTTAAAGGTTAAAATCCAGATTAATCCGACGCCTCTTACCACGTTCGTCCTCAGACCAATTTATCTTTGAAAGGATAGGGTCAATTTGTGGTTCATAGGCTAAGATTTGGTCAATTAGATCCGGAGCAGTTCTGGCAGTGAAGAGAAGTTCTTTTAAAGGTTTTGACACGAACCCATTTCTCCGGGCATCATCAAGAAACACACAAAGAAAATCATAAAATCCTTCAATGTTGTACAGTCCAAGCGGTTCTGGTGTATGTTCAGGGTCGCCCAAGATAACATTGTAAAAATTTCCTCCAATGTACCCAAGCCACCTGGCAAAGCAATAAAAGCATCAGCACAGTTAATCATTTCTACCAGTCGTTCAGACATACCTGGCACGATTAGTTCTTCTCCATTTGATGATCCAATAAGATTTGCCTCCGCCAAGGGTTTTGGGATGATTCCCAAAACTTGACTGACTCCTTCCTGTACAGCCTTTGAAACGATCCCCGTTATTCCAAGATTGCCTCTGCCATATACTAAGTGCATATTCCTTGCAGCTAAGACTCGACCCAATTCATGTGCTGCTTCTACGTATTGTGGCTTAACACCAACACTAGTACCGCAAAACACACAGATGTTTTCAACTCGTCTTCTTGAAGTGGCTTCCATGTTTTACTCTAGATGTCTTCAAAAGTGCAATGATGAGTTGAATTTATAACACCTGAAAAGGGTGAGTAAAATAATAGCACTAGTACCTGCCTAATGACAATTATTAGTTAACAGTAAAATAAATCGTGATAGTCAAAAAGGTCTGGATCTTGTCGGAGAAAATAAAAGAAAATAACACAACAGATCACAATTATTAGGAAAAGACAAAGAGATATAATATGTACAAGAAACGTAGCGGCTTGATTGACGTCTATGCGTCAGGGACAAGCTTCCTATCCAATTTTCTTATAAATTGGCAAACATGGTCTTTTTTAGTCAGATTCCCGAGACTTAACTGTTGTCTTTCTCTTTGAAATTGTGCATCTAACACACGAATTTCATGATACACATATCCACTGGGATGCGTCTCAAGAGTTTTATATATATCATCCAAAGACTCCTTACTCAAGCCATCCCTAATGAAATTAATCTTATATTCGCGGTTATCAGACACCATTCCTAAAGAATGACAACGAGTATCACAAAATATACGAGCACATTTATAACAAACACACATTCTTTTGGTTCTTCTCTTTTTAGCATAGGTGCTCATTCTTAAACCAGGCAGATGTGAAATAAAAGAGTCAGAAGACTCACCTGCCAATCGGACCCGTGCTTCAATAATCCAACGAATGTCAGTTGGAATACCTTTCATCATCAGTAGTCTCATCCGTTCCTAAGCGAGCTTTGTAAACTTTCATCAGAGATTTTTAAGGGAGAGAAGGAAATTGCTTGTGAAGATTTGCAAGAGCTTCTTCCATCGTGAAATGACTTTGCCTGCAAAAATTAAACACATAAAAATAAAACACACCAGATCACAATATATACACAAATTGCATGGGTTGCCTCCCAGCTAGCGCTAAGTTTAAAGTCGTCAGCTAGACGTGACTTCTCGAACGTTAGGCTGGATCTGAAAGTGTGACACTTTCTTTTTGTCGCTCAAATGATTCTCCCTAGTAGTGCTTAACACGCTTATTTTTAACCTTGAATGTTTTATTGGAGTCGGGATCATGTATCTCAACAGGTCTGTCTGGTGAAACCTTGGTGATCACAAATGGACCTGACCATCGTGATTTTGGCTTCCATGGGAAGAATTTCACCATTGATTTGTTTAACAGTACCTTCTGCCCTGGTTCCAGTTGTATGCGCACTAACTTCTCATCATGTTTTTTCGTTGCCTTTTCTTTGTACAATTTGGCATCCTCAAAAGGCTGATTGTGAAATTCCTCTAATTCGTTGAGCTGGTGGAACTGTTTCTCTTTTGTTGCTTGTAGTGCAAGAATTGGCTTTTTTAGTGCAAAAGACGCTTTATCTTCAGGCTCCATAGGCAATTGACATGTTTTAAGTTTGTCAGTAGAACTTTGCATTGCATTGGAGTTCTGAATGGTACTGTGTATCACATCAAGTCTGAAACATTCCTCATTCTTTTCATCATCTGGGAAATTCATGGCCTTGAAAACATTGAATGTTAGTTCTTGGTCCTGTACCCTCATGGTTAATTCTCCTTTTTGTACATCAATAATGGTTCGACCTGTAGCCAAGAACGGACTCCCGAGGATGATTAGCACGTCTGCGTCTTCCTCCATATCAAGGACAATAAGATCTGTTGGGAAAATGAATTTGTCAACCTTGACCAACACATCCTCAACTACACCTCTCGAAAATACTAGTGTTCTATCAGCAAGTTGCAGAGAGACTGAAGTGAGAATTGTTTCTCCAATCTGCAGTTTCCTGAAAATACAAAAAGGCATCAAGTTAACACTTGCACCTAAATCACATAAAGCCCTACCAAAGTTATGTTCTCCTAAGATGCAAGGAATGGTGAAATTGCCAGGATCTTTCAACTTTGGGGGAAGTGTGGGACATAGAAACTGGACGACACATGTTGTTCTAGGCTCGCGGCCTAGTCAGGAGTACAGAGTAGCCACGAGAGACTAAACTGGAGAATAATGGAGTCGCCACCCGGTGTAAACCGGGAAAATGAGATTTAAGGCCGCACTCACCCCTCGCAAGGGAAGACCTCAAACCGTTGGGTTCGGAATGGTCCCTTACTTATGTCACTTGTAATGAAAGGATTTGTGTAATAATTTAATCAAGCTTAAGTAACACTTATTTCCAAGAGTATCATGCTTCTAAGTTCATATGCGCAAATATAAAACTTACACCTAAATTTTCATATATCTTACATCTAAGATTGCATGCTTGAAAGTACGTCAAAGTAGCAACGAACATACAACTTCATTGGCATATTGTATTCATGGAAACACAAGCACACACTAACCACGCAACCACATATAAAAACGAATCAAATAATGGCGAACATGTGATTTCATAGACATATCATACTTATACGTGCGGAAGCATAAACAAATACCCATTACATGTCCATGCGTAAATAAAAGAGTCAACTAAGTACATAATGCAAAAAGACAATTAAGGATGCAATTAGGCATTAAAGTAAGCATGCTATGACATGGTGCAAAAGAAGATAACTAATATGGACACAAACACACATGTGAGCACTTTTCCAAGTGGTACGTGGAATTGTATCCCAAGTACAGACAGCCATACCGTCCATTCGGAATCGGCTACAGAATTTATGTCTGGGTTTCCATCCGATATACCACAAGAAATAATACTCAAATGCTATCATAACATGGATATATGGATTGTAATACGTTAAGCCAAGACTAAGGTAAATGATGCAACCAATGGAATAAGTGTGCTTTTCATTACGATGCGTACAAAGATAAGGATGACTATATGGGATTTCATAATACATGCGTGAACAGAGCAATGATGTGCTAAAAGATAAATGCTATGGCAAGAAGCGCGACAAAACATCGTGGTAAAGGCTTTTAACCCCTCGATATAGAGGACCTTTAATCCCACTTATTAAGCCCATGCGCACATAATACAATGCATATATAAAGTAAAGAAAATGATATCGGGCTTCGCGTATCCGATTGAACACATCTCACACTCAATCGAATACACCTTATTCGGCGCGGCAAAGCATCGTGGCAAAGGATTTTAACCTCTTCAATTAGAGGACCTTTCATCGCACTTACTAAGCCCATGCGCAATTAATGCAATGCATATATATGAAACGAAAGTAAATACAAAGATATCCGGCACGGCGAAGCATCGTGGTAAGGGATTTTAACCTCTTCAATTAGAGGACCTTTCACGCACTTACTAAGCCCATGCGCAATTAACACAACGCATATATATAAAACAAAAGTGAATACAAAGATATCTGGCGCGGCAAAGCATCGTGGTAAAGGATTTTAACCTCTTCAATTAGAGGACCTTTCATCGCACTTACTAAGCCCATGCGCAATTAACACAATGCATATAAAAAATAAAGACCATAATATCGGCTTCGTATACCCGATTGAACACATCTTACATTCAACCGAATATACATCAATCAGCGCGGCAAAACACCGTGATAAAGGATTTTAACCCCTCAAAATAGGGGACCTTTGATTCAACTTACTAAGCCCATGCGCTCGATCACATCATGCATAAACAAATAACGTGCAGAATTTATATGACAAATAACATGTAAATCAAAGCAATATAAAACAAAAGAATGTGTCGTTTACTCAAGCGGTATGTGGAGTTGTATCCCGAGTACAGATCATACTACCGTCCATTCGGAATCGGCTATGAAATTTATTTCCAGGTTTCCATCCGATATACCGCGAGAGTTGACACATCTTTCATTTTATTCCAAGGCCACAACATACAATATTTCGTAATACATGCATATTTATCTACTCAAGGGCCACAACATGCATTTTAACATAATAATCATGCGAACAATACTCAATAAATAATAAAAATAAAACAGAAAACAAATGTGGAAAATACCCTCAGGTCTAACCTTTCTTGCCGACTTTCGGACTTGCGTTTCACGGAGATCGGAAGGGTAAAGCTCCTCAACTTCTCCGGTTCACTGGTTTAGCGTCTTAGCTCACTGTTTTGCTGTTTTACTTGCTGTTTGGCCTCCATTTTGCTGTTGTTTCCTCTGTATTTTCTGCTCACTTTCGGGTCACTGTTTTGGCATTTCAATGGACTGTTTTGGGTGTTTCGGGGACTGTTTTGGGCGGTTTCTGGACTGTTTTACTGGGCAGTTTTTGGGTCACTATTTTGGCTATGTTTTGGGAGATTCTTGAACTGTTTTATGGATTAGATTTGTGGTAAAACTGGACAGCACAGGGATGCAACTTGCGGCAGTGAGTTGGGTGTATGCAGTGGGCTGTTTGGGTGTGATTTGGAGGCCAGTGCAGTGGCGTCTTTGGCGTGATTTTGAGGGAGATTTTGAGGGATTTGGTGAGGCTAAATACGACAATTTTGGTGGATGGATATGCGGCAAAGGGGGGGGGGGTTATCTGGTAGTGAATGATGCGGCAATGGGGGCTTAGGTATATGAAGGATTCGGCAATGGAGGCTTTAGGCTTGAATTATATGTGTGTATGTGGTGTTGATGAGCGTGTATTGAAGGTGCTATGAACGTGTGTTGGTATGATAAGTGCGTTGAAGGCCGTGGCTTAAGGGTTGGCGTGAGGTGGTGAGGGGCAGGTGTAAGTTATGGGGCTGGTGTTGCTTGAAGGTGTATGTGGCGTCAGTTGGAAGGTTGTCTAGGAGTGTATGTGTTGTGCGTGAATTGGCTTATTTGATTTTGTGTTTTTTTGTTTGTGTGAGCCGTCTATGGGAGAGGGGGATGGCTTGGAAAAGTGTTGTTTATATAGACAAGAGCTAGGGTTTATCCTTGTCTCACAAGGAAGGGATTTTGGCATTAAAGAGAGGATTTGATTTGGTGTTGGATAAGGAAATCAATGGATTGAGGGGGACAAAATTTGGTGAATTAGGAAGGTTGAATATTTGATTGGCTTGGTTTAGGAATACAATATTTTAATTGGTTAGGATTGATTTTAATTAGGCATAATATTTCTTTAATTTAGTATATGATATTTTGGATTAGGAAGTTACAATATTTTAATTTGGTATAATTATATTTTATGTTTTATTTAATTTGGTAAATCAATTAATTAATATTTTATTTAGTTAATGTTTAATTTAATTAATATTTGATTTAATTTGTGTGTATTTTAGGGGCTATGGGCGTGTGGGCCTCTCTTGGTGGGCTAGGTGTTGTGTTGGTTTGGTGAGTGGGCTTAGGTGGGTGGCAAGGGTTTTGGGCCAAGGTTAAAAGGTTTGCAGGTTTTTTTTTTGGGCCAAAGGTGCTCTAAACGGAGGTCCAACAAGTGAGCTTGACGCTAAACAAGTGAATAAGGATCTAACGAAATATCGATTCCCTTCCGACGACCGTTTCCCGCAATATCCTTAACTAAAAAGGAGGTGCCTCCAACCGAGACTCATCATCGGGTTTCACATGCAAAAATGCAATGCCTACAGTCGCCCCCACTTTGATGGGACTTGTGCAGTGTGTGACTTTGAACAATCCTATCAAAGTTATGTAATGCATTTTCACTTACCTGGCTCGTCTGCTGCCTCGAGCTGGGTTGAGTTGATTTTGTTGTGAGGTGGTCCATTCTCTAACCGGGTTGATGAAAGGTGGTCCATTCTTGAATCGTTACTGTGAGGCGGTCCATTCCCGAACCGTGCTCCATTCTCGGAGTGTCATTCTTGGTTTGTTCATTCCCGAACCTTGCTCCATTCTCGGATTACCATTATCGGATTGTTCATTCTCAAACTTTGTTCCATTCTCGGATTACCATTCTTGGCTTATTCATTCTCGAACCTTACTCCATTCTTGGATTGACATTCTCGGCTTGTTCATTCTCGAACCTTGTTCAATTCTTGGATTGCCATTCTCGGCTTGTACATTCTCGAACCTTGTTCCATTCTCGGATTGCCATTCTCGGCTAGTTCATTCTCGAACCTTACTCCATTCTTGGATTGCCATTCTCGGCTTGTTCATTCTCGAACCTTGTTCCATTCTCGGATTGCCATTCTTGGCCTGTTCATTCTCGAACCTTGTTCCATTATCGGATTGCCATTCTTGGCTTGTTCATTCTCGAACCTTGTTCCATTCTTGGATTGCCATTCTTGGCTTGTTCATTCTCGAACCCTGTTCCATTCTCGGAGTGCCATTCCAAAGTGCCATACTCGGCCGAACTGATTCTGATAAAGATATGGGCCTCGCCCCCAGAGTGTCATACCTGGGAAAACTGATGTTGATAATGATGTGGGCCTCACCCCAAACTGGTACTGATGTGGGCTTTGCCCCCAAACTGGTACTGATGTGGGCTTCGCCCCCAGATTGATGCTGATGTGGGCATTGCCCTCAAACTGATGTGGGCCTCGCCCCAACACTGTTACTGATGTGGGCCTCGCCCCAAACTGGTACTGATATGGGCCTCAACCCTGGGACTCGTCCGTAAACTGTTGATGTTATGTTGATGCTTCTGATTGGATTTCATTTGCCGCCTTCTCTTTTCTTCTTCAAAGCATGGGAATACAAAAAACAAACACAAAACACAAAAATGAATGCAAAATATGTTACGTGAATGCATACATGCGTGAATGAGTTTCCCATCCCGTTGGGTTAGGTCTTCTACTAATTCTCTTGGCGACTGCTCAGTCTTCTTTTCCTCAGGCAAGCTACTGCTTCAATCTTTCTACGTTGATCGGCTCGGTGAACTAATTCCCTTCCAAGTCTGATATTTTCACTGCCTCTATTTCCCAATTTCTGAATGTCTATCTTATCTTTTTTGCTTGCTTCTTTCGGGAATTCCCCGTGTTCTAAACATCGCTGAGTATCATAGTACCAGGGTTGAATGCTTTTGCCAAATATACTCATGTTACAGGTTGAAAGGAAGAGCCTCAGGCAAGTAAGCGAAATGAACGTCTTTATTATTATTAAGAAACGGTTCAAACAAGTAGATAAACTCAATGTCTTTGAAAATGCAAGATCAAATAAACCAGGAGTAACAGCTTCATCATTCGCAGCATTGCCTTCTTCCTTGGCCTATGTTCCCCCACTGCTGTCGTTCCCTATCCCCATGAAAGAAGCTGAGTGGTTGAGAGCTTGGAGGACAAAAGTTTCAGGCAATCCAGAGCTGATCATGTAGGTGGGTGGTGGAACGGAGTGGTAGTTTGGTAGAGGGTCTCTGTGTGTGTTGGGTTGTTCTTTTCCTAGGTCGGGTATTTTATGGGAATCTATGAGATCTTGAATTTCATGCCTGAGGCGGGTGCAGTTGTCGGTGTCATGGCCATGTAGCTGGTGGAAGTGACAATAAAGGTTCACATTTATGTGTGGCGGTGGGGGGTGTGAAAGTGGCTTGCCTTCTAAGGGTTTCAAGATTCCTTGTCCCTGTAACTTTTCAAATACCTTCGACAAAGGTCTACCAAGGTTGGAGAATTGCCGGTTCCTGATGGCAGCAACCTCGGCAGTAGCGGGCTTAGTCTCAGAATGCCCCCCAAAAGTCCTCTTATTCTGGCCATAGAACTTTCTGTTCTCAGCTTCTTCTTCTTCAATATCCATGACAATCTCCCTCAACTGTCAAAAATCTGCAATCATGGAGGTCATTCTCCTCAACTTGCCATAAATTGAGGGCTTGGTGCCCTTTATGATCATTTTAATCTGGTCCTTCTCTGAGGGCCTGGTCTGCATCTTCAGAAGTTGGCTTCTCTATCGGTTTACATACTCCTTGAAGCTTTCTTCCGGCTTCTGCTTAGTATTCTCCAAATCACGGAGTGACAAATCAATTTCCAAGTCTGTAACATACTGTTTCAGAAATGCATCTGCCAATTCCCTCCAATCTTCCTTAACCTTTTTCTCAAGGTTGTGATACCACACTACGGGTGCCCCCTCGAGTGACATCCCAAACATCTTCTGAGCTTGGCGCTGTGTCAGGCCCACTGAACTCATAACTGACACATATTGTCGGAGATGGACCCTCGGGTCCCCATTCCCATTGAACTTGGCCATATCAGGCATTTTGAATTGAGCTGGTAGCTGTTCTTCAAAGGTCATCGCCTCATAGTCTAGTAAGTCATCGTCCTTACCCTTCATCTTACGGGTAACAGACTCTACCTGTTCACGGAGTTTCTATATCTCGGCCTGAGACCCAATCACTCTGCCTGTTGCATATTCTGCCATGTCATCATCAAAAGCGGGGATATCATCCCCCGACCCATTCAGAGGCTCCTCACGTCTCACATTCTCAGAATTTCCCCCAGCACGGGGCACATCCATATTTGCCATGGTAGTAGTAAAGGCTTGCAACTGTTCAGTAATTTTGACGAAACCATTCTCCAGTTGGTCCATGCGAGATATCTCATTTTCTGATCCACTCATATCTGTTATCGGTCTTTTGGTGAGTCTTCCCTCTTCCTTAACCCAACGGGACTCTATGATATCTTTTAAAACACAAGGGTTAGCATGATGCATGTATGCATGAGGTGCATGCGATACAAGGAATATATCAACTCATGAAAATTTTCACACAAATCGGCCCATCATCATTATAGAAGTTTTTGGGCTAACTGTCATAGGAGTGAACTCACCCCAATTTAAATGGCCCAACAAGTTCACATCTCATGGCAAGAAGTCCAACCATATCCAAATGATAATGTTCCTAAACACAAACATATAATGTCCCATTGGCGTTTTAGGAGCTTTTGGCCCAATCGTCATAAGATACGTTCTTGTCCCTGTTTAAATGGCCCAACAAGCCCACATCCCATGAAAAATGGCCCAAATGGATCCAAACGACGATGTTCCCAAACACAAGCATAAAAGAAAGGTAATGCAAACATAAAATAATAATTCTATAGAGTGGCCCTTCGACATTTCAGAAGCTTTTGGCCCAATTGTCATAGGATACGAACTCGTCTCAGTTTAAATGGCCTAGCAAGTTCGCATTTCTGAGAATAGTCCAACTGCATCCAAATGAGGATGGTCCACAAGCACATACTCAAGGAAATATTTGTTACTTTAACCATACAACCCCGGTCTATGGGTGGGTTCGCAAGAGTGTAGACAAAGGTTTTCATCGCTGAATGATGGCCCACAACTAGGTCTCCCCAATCAAGGGTTCGAGCGACCAAGTGAGCACACCTTTTTTATACACTAAGGTACGTGCCAATGAGCTATGGTGTGTGACTGCCTATCAAATGGATTTCCCGTTGTAGATTCCCCAGAGGGAGGGTGGAGCGAGGCTCTCTTAAGTACCCTAGCCTCTTAGGCTCTTATCGCTTGGTGACAGGAATAAACAACGAGTCCTCCAAATTAGTCCATCACAATAGGCTACGGGTAGATGTCTATATAGGTGCCTTCACAGTTTTTCCTTCTAGAAAGGTAGTGAATGAAGGAAGACACCAAACCATTACCTAGCCTCAAAATGCCTTTGATTAAACCACCATTTTATCCACTATAGACACAGTCAATTAGAACATAAATCCAAACAATACAAGACAATATTTCGGGGCCGATTCTCTATCCCTAGTGGAGTCGCCAGACTGTGGGACACAGAAACTGGACGATGTATGTTGTTCTAGGCTCGCGGCCTAGTCGGGAGTACGGAGTAGCCACAGGAGACTAAATCGGAGAATAATGGAGTCGCCACCCGGTGTGAACCGGGAAAATGAGATTTAAGGCCGCACTCACCCCTCGCAAGGGAAGACCTCAAACCGTTGGGTTCGGAATGGTCCCTTACTTATGTCACTTGTAATGAAAGGATTTGTGTAATAATTTAATCAAGCTTAAGTAACACTTATTTCCAAGAGTATCATGCTTCTAAGTTCATATGCGCAAAAATAAAACTTACACCTAAATTTGGATATAACTTACATCTAAGATTGCATGCTTGAAAGTACGTCAAAGTAGCAACGAACATACAACTTCATTGGCATATTGTATTCATGGAAACACAAGCACACACTAACCACGCAAGCACACATAAAAGCGAATCAAATAATGGCGAACATTTGATTTCATAGACATATCATACTTATACTTGCAGAAGCATAAACAAATAGCCATTACATGTCCATGCGTAAATAAAAGAGTCAACTAAGTACATAATGCAAAAAGATAATTAAGGATGCAATTAGGCATTAAAGTAAGCATGCTATGACGTGGTGCAAAAGAAGATAACTAATATGGACACAAACACACATGTGAGCACTTTTCCAAGTGGTACGTGGAATTATATCCCAAGTACAGACCGCCCTACCGTCCATTCGGAATCGGCTACAGAATTTATGTATGGGTTTCCATCCGATATACCACAAGAAATAATACTCAAATGCTATCATAACATGGATATATGGATTGTAATACGTTAAGCCAAGACTAAGGTAAATGATGCAACCAATGGAATAAGTGTGCTTTTCATTACGATGCGTACAAAGATAAGGATGACTATATGGGATTTCATAATACATGCGTGAACAGAGCAATGATGTGCTAAAAGATAAATGCCATGGCAAGAAGCGCGGCAAAATATCGTGGTAAAGGCTTTTAACCCCTCGATATAGAGGACCTTTAATCCCACTTATTAAGCCTTTGCGCACATAATACAATGCATATATAAAGTAAAGAAAATGATATCGGGCTTCGCGTATCCGATTGAACACATCTCACACTCAATCGAATACACCTTATTCGGCGCGGCAAAGTATCGTGGCAAAGGATTTTAACCTCTTCAATTAGAGGACCTTTCATCGCACTTAGTAAGCCCATGCGTAATTAATGCAATGTATATATATGAAACGAAAGTAAATACAAAGATATCCGGCGCGGTGAAGCATCGTGGTAAAGGATTTTAACCTCTTCAATTAGAGGACCTTTCATCGCACTTACTAATCCCATGCGCAATTAACACAACGCATATATATAAAAAAAAAGTGAATACAAAGATATCTGGTGCGGCGAAGCATCGTGGTAAAGGATTTTAACCTCTTCAATTAGAGGACCTTTCATCGTTTTAGCTCTGTCTTTCAGGGAATATGGAAAAACCAGCAGTCTCATTGCTTCTTCAGCTGCTCGGTTGTAATTGAAAGTACCGCAAACTTCCAGGAAGTTGCTGATGTGGGCATTAAGATCTTCAATTGCATTTCCCATAAACTGTACTGATTGCTGAATCATCTGGATGCATGTTTTGATGTCACATGAATTTGCTGGTAAAAGAGGAAGTACAATATATGAAATGAAGCCGTCAACCATATGAATGGTTTTGTCTCGAATGGGTATTGGTGGTGCAAATTCCAAATGTTTAGGTTCATGTTGACTAAAGCTTCTTGGTCTTCACGCCTTTCCCTTCTCAACTGTCTGATGGTTCTTTCAATTTCTGGGTGGAGCGGTCGGAGTTCAAAGCTTCTGGTTCATCTCATGTAGTTTCTGAGAACCTGAAAGAAAGAAAACAAAAACAATAAGTAAAAAGAAATTAGATACAAGTAACGTATCTAACCCTAAAACTAATAGTGAAAGATAAATAAGTCCCCGGCAACGGCGCCAAAAACTTCCAGGAAACGGTGCGTAATCACACGCGTATAACGCAAACGCACGTATCTTTCAAGTAGTATAAAAAGTATCGATCCCACGAGGACTTAAAACCTTTTGTTATCAATTTATGAAGTTAAATGTTTACAAGTATCTAATGGATTGATTGTTTGATTGGGTGGTGACTTTAAAATTAAAACAAGTAAATAAAATTGCTTGAAATTAGATTGAAGAAAATTCAAATTTATAAAACTATCCAGGGTTGTGAATCCTTCCAATATCTTTTTAAAAGATGAAGTGGTTATTTCATGTTTGTGTAATATATCGGTTTACTAACCTGGAACACTAAATCATGTGAAAGCCTCCGTCGATGGTCAGACGCAAATACCCAGTATAACCCAATTGAACCATATGTCTATGTCAACCAAATTACCTGGATTCAATAAGATTAAGTTCCAATAAAGGTTACCCCCGCCCAATAGGTATATGTCTATCCTGTAAGGAAATCTATTAAAGGGTTATCTATCCTCAAGGAAGATCGTGAGTTATTAAGTCTAAGGGGCTGTAACCGAAAATTTATTTGTCAAGTTTTTTAGATTTACCAGATCAATCTTATTAATGGCCAGTTAACAAGACGCATTAAGCTTAAGACTTAATAAGTAACCTTTAAATTACCCAAACTATAATTTAACCCCTTATAAACCGGTGATATTGGATTTCATCATAACCCCAGATAACTGGCTTAGTTACGACACATATTTACGGGTAGTAAAAAAACTTAAATAAAATAAAAGACTAAAGTAAATACTGAAAATTAAATGCTGAAAAGTAAATGCTGAAAGTAAATTACTGAAAAGTAAATACTGAAAGTAAATTGCTGAAAAGTAAATGCTGAAAGTAAATTGCTGAAAAGTAAATAAAGTAAAAGTACAATAAAAGAAAATGCTGAGGTAAAAGGATCCACTTTTATTAATTCTATTTTATATATATCCCTTAATATAATATATTAACTTTGCATGATAATTACCAACCAGCCATATAGGCGGTATCCAAATTAAGTCAAATTAATAATTAATTACCAACCGACCAATCAGGCGGTATCCAGTTTAGTCAGGTTAAAACCAATTTAAATAATTACCAACCGACCAATATGGCGGTATCCTCGTTAAGTCAGGTTTTAACTAGTTTTTTATATTATAATTAAGGGAGATTAATCTAAATATTAGTAATAAAAGTTTTACCTTTTACCCCAGCAAATGGGAGTTACCTCCTCACTACTGAAAAGTAAAAACTGAAAATTAAAGAAAGAAAGTATTGTGCGTAAAAGTAAATTGCGGAAAGTAAAAACTGAAAAGTAAAGAAAAGAAAGTGCCAAAGCGGAAATTAATTACTGAAAGCTGTAAATAAACAAACAAGATACAATCTTCTTAGAATTCTTAAGGAATTCCTTAGAAGAAAGTATGAATTTACAAATGAAATGGCTTGGTATTTATAGGAAAATTTTTGCCTCCATCAAATCATCCACCAAATCCATTATTAATTGCTCCACTAATTGCTCCACCAAATCCATTATTAATTGATCCACTAATTGCTTATCATGTTTGGTGGTGATTTGATAATTTTTATTATTTATTTATTAATTTATTTTTTGCTTTGAAAATGATTGAAAATGACTTTAATAATTACACACAACACACTTCTGGATAGTTCATCAATTTCGGGCATGAAATCTTTAGAATTCGAAATTATTTTATCTTTCAAAGTTGTAGATCTTTGAGTATTCTTTAATCTGGAACTTGAATTTGCTCAATCCGATATTGGAGTAAAAAGTTATGCCCAAAATACGACAGATGCGCAAAACTGGAATTTCCAAAACTGTACTTCGTTAAAACGCCCTTTCAAGTTTCCAATCTCCAAAATTAATATGTCAATTCCAATTTTTGCCCTTATTTGACCCAAATTTCGTCCTAAATGATTTCATTATGGCCCAATATTATTTTTTCTCCAAAATAAACTAAAACACATCAAAACGTTCATCAAACCCGAGAAATTAAACAAAATATTAAGTAAAAGGGGCGGTAAATATTGATATATTTTCTTCTCATCAGTAAGCCACTCCTTGGTGACCTAGAATTGTTCTAGAGTTGTTTCAAAATGGTGAGGCTAGATTGGTGAAGTATTGAATGGATTAAAGTATTGGATTTTAAAGATTTGGTAAAATTGCTCAATTTGATGAAATTGAAAAATTAGGGTTCATAACCCTCTCCAAATTTGGGGATTTTCATATATGGGATGTATTATGGTATGAATATGATGCATGTAAAATTTTAGGTTAATTGGATTTGATCTTGGCATGCTTTGAACAAAAGGGACCAAATTGCAATTAATTGGAAATTTTGGGGTGCTCATGACAATTGCTCAAAAATTAGGGATTTATGTGAAATCTGATTTTGATGCATTAGATGTGTTGAAAAATATTTTAGAAATAATTTAGAATCATCCAAAATTGTATTTGACAACTTTTGGACTAAAATGATCAATTTACAAAGTTTTGGGGCAATTCGGTAATTACCAAAAAATTTGATCTCTTGTGTAATTTTTCAGAATTTGATAATTGGATAATTAAATAAATAAGTTTATTTGATTAATCTTAGAAAAAATTTGAAATCGGAAAATTTTGAATTTCCGTGTTTCCGCTGCGTTACCGATATTCCCCCTTAAAACCCCAACAAAATGGTATCAGAGCGAGTCTGATTCTGGACACCCTGATATGATTGGACCTTTAAAATCTAATGTTTGTTCTTATCTTTACTTGATACATGCATGCTTTCATTTAATTTGATTAAATTTAAAGTGTATGACACTTTATGGAATATCCCCGCTTAATAAGGTTTTAAAGTAACTAGTATTTGGAATACTTGTTTCTTGGTCCGTCTTGTCAATACGGTTTATAAATATTTTTCCGTGACTACATCCGAGTCCATGCCTCTGCTGTGAGGGTGTAGTCGATAGAGATTTATTTATGCCGGATGTATATTAGATACTAGATAAATTCAAGCGAAAGCGCAATCCTGAACGTGCCCTAGCTGTCAGGGTTACGTAAGTAACTTGAGTTTATCATTGACGAGTTTAACCTTGGTACGTCTCCTTGTGGGCCTGCCATAGCAGCGACAACGAGAAACGACCAGGACCGGAAACCCATGAGTCACTAGTGAGTGATTGACAATGAGTTGTCTACCTGTGAATATACGTAGGCGAGACCGTGCCTCTGCTGTGAGTCGAAATATATTCATGGGGTCATCTTCCCATTATGGAATTCGATTTAATTATTGAATTCTCATTTTTCCGTCGGGGATTACGGTATAACGTAAAATAGTGGGAGGCACTGCTAAGTTTAAAATTCCTTAACTTAGGCAGTGTGTATTATTATGGAAATAACCACTTGTTTGTTTTCATTAATCTATATTAGATAGAATTAAACTTTTAATTCACTGCACACATATTTTGATATGTTATCTGACTTGACTCTTGGTTGCAATTATTCTAGAATAGGTTCTAGATACTACTAGACTAGGATATTATTAGATTGGTCTAAACCATCAGGAATTATTGTTCCAATTTTCTTCAAAAATCAAGATGGTTAATGACTTCGTTTCTAAGTCATGATAGATAATCTAGATAGATATCCCTTTTAGGATATAATACTTTAGAGAGAATAGTTTCTTATGCAGTAAGAATTGACTTGAATTAGTTCATGTCTCGAGATTCTTGACTGGAATTAAGAAAGCCTCATTAGGTATTTGTTTATCTAATAATGACGTTTCTTAGCTTTAATGACCTTTAGAGGCAATGTGTCTGACACAATTTGCTAATCAATTATTTGCAATTGTTGTGAATAGTTGAATGCAGATAGTAAAGCTATAGAAATGAGATGCGTATAGTTTTGTATAGAAAATATTGATTTTCACAATACTACAACTATAGGTATTGGATACCAGATCTCTCGTCTAGTTATTTAAAATATTAGTTAACGATTGTTTTGATATTTGATATCGGAACTTGCGACTATTGGATAGTTTCTTATTCTTTATATACAATTGTTATATATATTTTAAATATAACTAGTAGTGTCATTGACGTAGAGATAAACATTAAGAAAAATTATTCGGTAAAGTAAATAATTTAGAACGGTGCTTTAGGAGATTTTATCACTTAAGCATTGGATGCTTATTCCGTATGGTAAATGATCGTTTGATAGGAGATCACACCACATATCCTTATCCATTTAACGAATATTATATTCGGGAAGGTGATTAAGATCTCGTTTAACCAATGATTGTCATTGGACCACCATTTTTTATTGAACTGATACATTGGATGTATGTAGTTTAATAAATTGTAATTGCTTAAGGTAGTTTTCTTTACTTCGCAACTTAGTTTATGAATTGTCATAACTTAGTTACGTGTTTCTGAGAGAACACATATTGAACGTCTTGAAATGATCAAGAACTTTCAATCTGTTCTGATGAAACGTAGGTTGAACATTTTTTATTGTTCAAATATATTCAATCTGAAGTTTTATGAGAACTATATCCTTAAAATTCATTAAATGTCTTTGAACTGTTCAAAGATCTTTGATACGATCAAACATATGAATTTAAAGCAATTAGTTCTAAGGTTATTCAGTGAATATGATTCTTATTCAATACCATTCTTCCACGATTCCATCTTGATGGAATTGGGTAGTGGAGCAGTCGAATCTTATATGATTTGATTCGTTTGATATTGAATGTTACCGAATTAGTTTCAATACTCTTGGGGTTATGCTCCAGTAACACTAGTTCATTTTTTTAATTTAGGTTCCATTAATTTCTACAGTTACATATATGATATGTATAGGAAGAAAATTCGAATCTTGAAAAGTTTGAGATTTGAATCTTTCTTTTATATAATAGTTATATAATGGAAATTACTTACCTCTTGGGTATAAGTAAAAGTTTATCGTTTATTCTGTTTAATAAAATATTGTATTCTATTTGATAGAATATATGTCCTACGATCCTAAGTATTAAAATTGTTTTTATTACTTGGTGTGTAACATCGTATGTTAACAATTGTAGAAAAACTTGACTTATTGAAGTCAAATGTGAGAATGATAAATTATAAATGGAACTACGTAATTAAAATGATTAAACAACTCTTATACATCTTCCGTACAAGAACAATATGATAACATAATCATTTACGAGTATTTGATACTTAATGGTTCTATTATTTTCTTACCGAAGAAAATTATCCTATAACTTATAATGGAAGCGATATTTAATATCGATTCTGGAAGTTCACCATTGAACCATAGATCTAAGATTGTTCATAGCCTACTACGATCAAGTTTTGAACTTGATTACGCTTTCATTATGAATTAGTTCATGATATGTGCTAATTGTTTGCGCAGCGAAAGAAGTGTGAGCTTATTAAAGGTTTGACCTTTATAGTATGACAGTGAGAAAAGTTATACTCAGCAATCTATTGTAGATTCTGAGAAAACTTGTCTCTAGTCACGGTAATTGAACAATTAAAGATATATTGGTTAATGTTGATATTAAACTGTACATTTTAGCTAAAGAATGCAAAGTGGCGTTTTTTGAGTAACTTATTCAGATAAGAGATCAGTTGTGATTTCTTTGTTTGAAGAGTTCATTCTGAAATGGCCCTAGAGTTTGTGTTCTGCTGAGATCACAGTTTAATGTTCTAGCTTATAGAGCCTATTGTAGACTCGGATAAGTCTTCCGGAAAATTGTGTTCTCTGTTTTTGATATCGTCAGATTGTCTGATCTTGTTAAAGTATAGAGAATACATATGTGTTTGAAGGGTTAGTGGGAGCGTACAAATTACTTTCTAGTGTTATATATCCTAACGACATTATCATTATTATGGTAATAATGAAATGTTTTTTTTAGGTAAAAGGTTTACCTAAGTCTTCTTTACTCTCACGTGACAGTTAGATATTATTCGTACATTAGATATGATCTAATAAAAGACATAACTAGGTTATCTGTATGACAGTTAGTATAACTGTTGGACAGTTATTGTGTGTCTTATATAAAGTATTCATCTTTCGTAAATGATGATTCCTTTTTCGAAAGATATATTGATTAGAATGTCTAATCAATCTTATGTATCATTTGATGATGACATAATAAATACTTTATTATGTGCGATTGTAGATATCGATTTAATCGTAATTGTTACGAGTTATTTTGATATCCTATAGACCATAGGATGGATCTTGAAACACCTTCTTTGTGATATTTGAGATATTAAGAACGAGTTTCTAATTCATGGAGAATACAGTCTGCAACCATTAGGGTCATATTAGTTTTGAGACTAATTATGACGTTAGACAGTCTACGTCATAAAGAGTCACAAAAGATGCAGTGGGAGTGTCACGAAGGATTCTACTATTTAGTGGAATTAGATGCAACTTATGAAGTATTGACTTATGAAGTTGCATAGTGACCTTATAAATTAGAAGTTTTATATTGGTGTTGTGTTTGCGGTTGTCCGCAAAGTATTTTGGATTTGATCCCTGAATACTTGGACAACTCAGTAGCTGTAGCACAATACTGATGTAGTGTCTGATTCATATTAATGTATAATTTAGATTCTACAAAATATGAAAGATACTGGCTATGGGAAACGATTGGGTTTGTTTGAAAAACTCATTATGTTATAGCGGACTTACTTCTTGTTGCCTACCTCTTAAGTGCTAGGTGAGCTTTTGAGGGCTATGTGTATACGATACACATTGAGATGTATATATGATACCGTGGATTGGAACAAGAGCAAGTGGGAGAAATTGTTGGAGTTGGTGCTCAGAGCGCCAATCCGGACCGTATTTATGTCTGATTCATGAATACGAACATCCTATTTTTCCATAATATTACTTATTTATGGTTGCACCTCTTGTTTTTATATACGTATTCGATCTGATTACGATTAGATTGAAATTAAATGTTGTTTAGTGATATGTATATATTAGACAAAGTCCCGATAATATATAATGCAATACACAGTTACAAAGGTAGTTTGTAATTGACATTGGGAAGTGTCACTGCTAAATATATATTATCAAATATAGTTCCTGGTCAAGATTTACTAACACGGGTCGGTTGGTCAAATTCGTTGAGACCAGTACATGTCGTATATCGAGACTTGGTCCGATGGTTAATCCCAATGAACCATGAGTCTAGGGAGACTCGTATAGACGTGTAGGTGTTTATAATGGATAAACACTGAACGACTCACCGAAGATTCTTAATGGATGGTACACCAACGTCAATAAGAATCTTCTCGGGTTGAGTAGTATAGTGGTCCTTCGACTTGAGATACCATTGTGGATGTATGAGACATCCTCCACACTTAGATGGCAGTCACGTCACCGATCTATTTAGATCAGACCTCCGTCTGTTCATTGGGTGTAGACCAATCCTCAGGATATCCTGTGTGTGTCAAGATAGGATCCGTCAGTTCTGTGTACAGAGCATAGGTAGTCCATATGTGATTAGCAATCAGTTAAATCTATGGCCATAGTATAATTCGGAAGTGAGTTCCGAATGTTATTTAGAGATTGCTAATAGATACATCGACGGGATAATACCTATAGAGATTTGACATTCACATCTATATCTCTGGGATTATCCGGATACCTGTGACAGAGGGATTATACGTATGTAATGACCTCGACCTGTATGATTCAGCTAGTTTATCTGTGGTCGTCATAGTTTACGGGTGGGTAAATTATGGACACGAAATTGGATTTTGTGATGGATATACCTGAATCTAGAGAGTCTCACTAATGAAACATACTCGTAGAGCACTAGGGCGACTTTTATAAATAATGGTGATTATTTATAAATCGTTTAACGAAAAATACATGCAAACGGGCCGAACCGTCATTTCCTAATTAATGTGTATTTGTATTTAATATATGATATTATTAAATACACATTAATAAATTGTCAAATAAAGGTATTTGACATATATCATTAATATATGTATTTGAGATATTTAAAGTAAATATAATACATTTATTTGAGATATTTGTATTTAATTAATTATTTAATTATTTAATTATTTAATTGTTAAATGATTAATATAATTAAAATATAAATATCTCACCAAATGATAAAGTTAGGAAATGATTATAAGTGTAAATGTTTGACTTTACATTAAAGGAAAAGGTTGTCAAATTGAATTTAACTTCCTTGGATATTTGTTTTAATTGTTAAAATTGAAAGTATCCATTTTCCTTTTTATTTGTAATTTTTGGCCAACACCCTAAATTGAATATAAGTGTTATATTTTTGAGTTGCAATTTTTGACTTATTGAATTACATTAAAGTGTTAATGATTTCTAAAACAAGTTGGCAAGTTGGCTTTAAATGAAACAAAAATTAAATATCTAGATATTTAACCTTCCAAATTCGGCCAAGGGCTATTTTTGTGAAGTATATATTGTTTTGTTTCATTTTTAGGGTTCAACAAGTTCATTAGATACTAAATAAAACATAAAAAAAGATGAGAGAAAAGCTTGAAGGCCTAAAGAAAAAAGCTTGGAAAAATCATGTTTTTGTAAGTTTTTCTTCAAAGTCTTCAACATGAAATATGTTTCTAACATGCTTAGCTTCATTTTGTGATGCTTTGATGTTATCTCTACTCATATAGTTTATGTTTTTATGGTTGTGATCTTGAATGAAAGATTGATGCATGTAAGTATGCTTGAAATGGTTTCAAAGCTTCACTTTTGATTTTTAACAAAATGGACCAAATTGCAATTAATTGGAAAATTTTGGGGTGCTCACAGCTATTGTTCAAAAATTGGGGATTTGTGTGAAATCTGATTTTGATGCATTAGATGTGTTGAAAAATATTTTAGAAATGATTTAGAATCATCCAAAATTGTATTTGAAACATTTTGGACTAAAATGATCAATTTACAAAGTTTTGGGGCAATTCGGTAATTACCAAGAAATTTGATCTCTTGTGTAATTTTCAGAATTTGATAATTGGATAATTAAATAAATAAGTTTATTTGATTAATCCAAGAAAAATTTTGAAATTGGAAAATTTTGATTTTCCGTGTTTCCGCTACGTTACCGATATTCCCCCTTAAAATCCCAACAATTCCAAATGAATAAAATAATGCAAAGTGTGTTGGTTGGTGTTGATGTGTAAAACAAGCCATCCAAGATTTGATTTAATCATCAACCACTTCCATCACTAGTCAAACTAGTTGATGTAAGTCAAGTGGGTCCCACCACTTGTAAATTCCGAATTTAAGTTGAACAATCCAACACGCGACTTCGCTCGGGTTCGGGTTCATTTAATTCTGAATTAACGAATTTACCATTGTGACATTTTTATTAAAGTCCCTAATGAATTAATTATAAATTAATTCGTTTGCCCGAATTAAAATCCAATTTTAATTCCGCTTTGAAATCTAATTTCAATAAATATATCGAATATATTATTTAATCGATTAATTATAAATTAATTGTTCTCTCTCTTCTAATCGAATTTTATCCCGGATAAATTCTTACCGTAATTAATCCTAGATTAATTTTCTCTCTCTCATAATTAATCCTAGATTAATTCTGTTCGAGTCAAATGTCATCGGTGAATCTTTGGGAAGCGACCATGAGATCCCTGGATATGTTGGCAGTAAATCCGGTCATCAGATTATCTGAATACGTGCGTACCCCGTACCACGTTCTTACCGATTTACAAGACATGGTTGACTTCTAGCAAAACACCGTGTCTACCCAATTCTCCAGAAATATTCTTTTAAGAAATACATAATATATACCAGGCGTAGTATACTAAGTATTGCGTATTACGATCCAGCATCAGATGTCACATGCTAGGCCTGAGGCTGGAATAATGTATGCCCCGTACGAAGCATATATCGGATCACTAGCAACTAGTCTCTTTAATCGGATAATCATGACCTTGTCATATTATCCTGATAGTTGCAACATATTAGAGTACCAATTCTGTATCCTTGCGTGATCATCATCTCCATATGACTGAAGTGACACTTCCATCTTGACATCACACCCAATACACAACGATTCTCAATAAACCCAGAAGAGGCGTACACAGAACCTGTTAAAGCCCCGGACGACCAAAACCAAAGCGTATTGATTGTCGCAAGTATTAGCGATGCAAGTCTCAGGTTAAGACCAAATACACCTACCCTGATTCGGATTCCCATAGACACATAGTCATACTACCAATGGGATTCCGAGAGGTCTATCCAAAGCGAAGCTGTTCCTGTACCATCGGTAAACAGAACCTCCTTTTACACTTGCATGAGTATCCAATACCCAAATATATGAGAACTATGACGTTACACTTCCATAACAAGCACAAGTGTAATACTAGCCTATTCCGCATTATCGATGTCCAGTCTCGATAATACTACGACTAGGGATATTTAATGATTAAACCTTTCATGGATTGATACTGTCTCATATGTTATTAATCTGGAACTAATCATAAGGACTTTTATCATTTATATATTCAAGTAATCTAATTACAAAATGATAAATTGGCAATTTCATTTGTCACATAGTTAATTTGTACAAAAACCACAATGTCTTTTACAAATAATGATGCTATGGGTCATAATTGTCCAATAATCTCCCACTTGGCCTACAACCAATCACTCAAGTATCTAACACCTGAACTATGTACATGTCGCTCAAACTTTTGCTGAGAAATAGCTT
This sequence comes from Zanthoxylum bungeanum, assembly GCA_019454045.1. Classification (NCBI taxonomy): domain Eukaryota; kingdom Viridiplantae; phylum Streptophyta; class Magnoliopsida; order Sapindales; family Rutaceae; genus Zanthoxylum; species Zanthoxylum bungeanum. Next base: position 28,569 of record SKCR01049290.1, read on the forward strand.
TCGTCAGCGGATCTGCAATATTGTCATCTGATGCGACCTTCTCGATCTTCACATCGCCACGATGTATGATCTCAGGAATCAGATGGAAACATCGAAGTACATGCTTGGATTGTTGATGATACTTATTGTCACAATACAAAGGAACGGGCTCAGCTACTAACGGAACTACTCCTAATCCAATTAGGAATTTACGGATCCAAACTGCCTCTTTGCTGCCTCAACTACAGCGATGTATTCCGCTTTTGTTGTTGAATCGACAACAGTATCTTGCTTGGAATATTTCCAGCTCACTGCTCTGTTATTCAAACAAAATATGTACCCGGATTGTGACTTACAGTCGTCTTTATCGGTTTGGAAACTTGCATCGGTAAACCCAGTTACCTCAAGTTCTCCATCTCCATAGATTAAGAAAGCATCATTAGTTCATCTAAGATACTTAAGAATGTTCTTAACCGCAACCCAGTGACCATCACCTGGATCGGCCTGATAGCGACTACACATGCTTAAAGTATACGAGACATCAGGTCGCGTACATATCATGGCATATATGATCGATCCGACTGCAGAAGCGAACGGGATCCGACTCATGTTGTCTCTCTCATTTTGAGTTTTAGGACACATGTCCTTAGATAGAGAGACGCCATGTGACACTGGCAACAGTCCCCTCTTAGACTAATCCATGTTGAATCTTTTCAACACTTTATCAATGTACGTGCTCTGGGAGAGTCCAAGCAGCTTTCTAGATCTATCCCGGTAGATCTTTATTCCTATAATAAAGGCTGCCTCTCCCAGATCTTTCATGGAGAATTTTAATGAAAGCCAAGCTTTCACCGATTGTAGCATGGGAATGTCATTGCCAATAAGCAATACATTATCTACGTAAAGGACAATGAATGTCAGTGCGCTCCCACTAACCTTCTTATATACACAATGATCATCCTCGTTTTGAACGAAATCATATTCTTTTATGATCTCATCAAAATGTTGGTTCCAAGAACGTGATGCTTGCTTCAATCCATAAATGGATCGATTTAACTTGCAAACCTTGTTTGCATGTTTTGGTACTACAAAACCGTCAGGCTATTGCATAGAAACATCCTCCAAAAGGTTTCTGTTAAGGAAAGTGGTTTTGACGTCCATCTGCCATATTTCATAATCGAAATATGTAGCAATAGCAAGCATTATCCGAATGGATTTAATCATAGCAACAGGTGAAAAAATTTCATTGTAATCGACACCATGTCGTTGAAGATACCCTCTCGCTACAAGCCTAGCTTTGTACATTTGTACGTTTCCATCCATATCAGTCTTATTCTTGAAGACTCATTTTCAACCAATAGGCTTTACGCCTTCTGGTGCATCAACTAGTGTCCAAACTTGGTTGGTGTACATGGAATCCATTTCGGACTTCATGGCTTCTTGCCATAAAGTAGAGTCGATATCTTGTATCGTTTCCTCATACGTAGCCGGCTCGTTATCCTCAATACGATTAATATCTACGTGAGGTGAGATTAGAAACCCATACCTCTCAGGTTATTTTCTAACTCTCTCCGACCTACGATGTTCTTGTGTATTAGAATATTGTGGTACAGTCTAATCCTTGATGAACTGTTCATGTTCCGTTAAGGAATCGGTGCCAGGAACAGTATCGCTCTGATTTTCATCGAGTTCTACTTTCCTTCCACTTACCACTGCATTTAGGAATTCCTTTTCGAGGAAAACCGCATATAGAGCAACAAATACCTTGTTCTCTTATGGGTGGTAGAATTAATATCCTTTGGTTTCCCTAGGATAAGCTACAAATAGGCATTTATCCGATTTGGTTTCTAGTTTGGTACCATCCAAACGTTTAACATATGCCCATCATCCCAAAATCTTCAAGAATGAGAAACTTGATTTCTTTCCTGTCCATATTTCATATGGAGTCTGTTGAACAGAATTTGATTGAACCTTATTCAAAATAAGTATTGCACTGTTCAATGCATATCCCCAGAAGGAAATTGGTAGCTCAGTGCCACTCATCATAGACCTTACCATGTCCAACAAAGTTTGGATTCTACATTCGGACACACCGTTTAATTGAGGTGTTCCGGGAGGAGTCCACTGTGAAAGAATACCATACTATTTCAAGTAATCAAGAAACTCATTGCTCAAGTATTCTCCACCACGGTCCGACCGTAATGTTTTAATACTTTTACCGGTCTGTTTTTCTATTTCGTGTCAAAACTCTTTGAATTTCTCAAAGGTTTCCGACTTGTGTCTCATAAGATACACATAATCATAATGCGATGCATCATTCATAAAGGCTACGAAGTATTCATATCCACCTCTAGCTTGGCTAGACATGGGCCTGCATACGTTACTATGAACGAGGGCTAATAGTTCGGTGGCACGTGCACATTTACCGCTAAAAGGTGTTTTAGGCATTTTTCCTAATAAACAAGATTCACAGACATCATATGAATTTAGATCAAATCCGTCCAAGTATCCAATCTTCGAAAGTATGGATATACGAGTCTTGTTAATGTGTCCCAGACGACAATGCCACATATAAGTTTCATATTTGTTACTTAATTTGAGCCTTTTGTTTGTCATATTATATATTTGAGATTGATTTGTATTCAAAATATAAAGACCATTATTTACATCAGCACTGATAACTCAAAATCATATTTATAAACAAAACACCTTGTGTTTCTGAAAACAAAAGTATACCCACATTGGGTTTAACAAGATACAGATATAATGTTTCTAGTCAAACTAGGTACATAATGTTTCTGAATACAAAAATATACCCACATTTGATAAATTAAGTACATGCCCCGAGGGCAGTTCCAAAATATAGGTCCCGACAGCCAAAATAGCGACTCTAGTCCCATTTCCAACTCGGAGGTCGATCTCTTCTGAAGCTAGTCTCCTGCTAATCTGAAGATCCTGCACATCAGTAAATATATGAGTACCACAACCAAAATCAAAAATCCAATTTTTAAAACTAGAAGTAGACATGTTTATTTCAATAACAAACATACATGAAGCCGGAGCCTTTCCCGCCTTCACTTCCTTCATGTGCGCCTTGTACTCACGGAAGTCACACTTCCAGCGACCCCGTTTGCCACACTGCAGGCAGACATCTTGGGATTTGTCTTTTGCCTTCCCAGAAGACTTTGATGATTTGGCATTGCCCTTTCTTTTCTTCTTCTTCTTCACGCCTCCAGAAGCCTTTGGCCAAGCCTTGGCAGACTGAGATGTCAAAGCGATGTGCGCCTCGCGCTTCTTGCCCTTTAAAAGCTCATTTTCTGCCTCTTTCAGCATTGCCATCAACTCTCCAAAAGTATTTTCCTGGTTCATCATATTGTAGTTCATGATGAACCCGCTCCAACTGTCAGGTAGAGATTGTAAGATCAAATTTATAGAAGTCTCAGCCTCGAAGACTATGCCCAGTTGTCCCAGCTATTCGATGTCAGCAATCATCTGCGACACATGGTGCTCGACAGATATACCCTCTGACATACGAGAGCGAAAAATCTTCTTCTGCAATTCGTACCTCTGCGATCTAAGGTTAGATCGGTGAAGGTCCCTCAATTTCAACATAATTTCATAGGGATCCAATCCCTTATTTTGACGAAGAAATTATGGGGTAATTGCAGCAAGCATGACGGATTGAGCAGTTGAGTTGTCATCGCTATGAGTCTTCCAAAGCTCAAGCTCAAGCGGCTGCTCAATTCCGGGCTTAGGCCCGAGAGGTCTCTCTATTGTATAGAGCATCTTCTCAGCCCCCAGGACAATCCTGAGGTTCATATCCCAGTCAGGAAAGTTCGCACTATTAAAGACATTTTCGCCCATGATAATGTCCCTAACGTTGGTCTTTCCGGCCATCTTAATTGCAATAGTCTAACTATTCAAATAACGATTTTAGGTACAGTCCAAATGTTACAATAAAAATAATAAAATATTAGTCCAACTAATATAAATATATAAAATGACGAAAATAATTTGAAAGCGCGTATTTGGCAAGTATTTGAACGAAATTGCAAATTCAATACTGGCCTCCCACTATTTTTCGGCGAGCCTCTAACCCTCTGTTGAGTACTTGGGAAACCTAGTTTCCTAGTGGGCTAGGATCCGTTAAATAACACACAACCTTGACTTTGGCCAACAAGCTGTATGATATTTAACTACGTAGATCTCTAAGATCAATTGGATCTCATCCAATTCCTAGATCCGGTAGGTGGACCTCCAAGTCCGAAACATATATACAATATATATGCCAATATATCCAATATATTTCCTAACCTTTTCCTCTGAATCAACTAAGCCTTGGCTTTGGCTCAACAAGCTTAATGATTCCAGTTAAGCGGGACCCATTGACAGTGAGAAAGCTTCGTAATCCATGTCGATGAACAAGAAGTGACCTTGACTTTGGCCAACAAATCACAACTGCCCAAGACATGTGATATGGTGTTGGGTTTCTAAAGTCATCCCAAGATCAATCCAAGCATAAAATAATATGAATACGTAAAGGAGAATAGCGGAATTATACTCACTTTGAACGGATATAGGATGTGTGTAGAATAAAAAATTTGCTCCCTTTGAAAGTCTCCAAACTTTCTCTTTGAAGATGATGTCCAAGCTCCAAGCTTTGAGATGGATTCCAAGCTCTTGGGATTGGTTTCCTTATCACTTTATATGATTTCTTTGTGTGCTAGCACTTGAAAATTTTGAAACAAAATTTTCCTATCTCCTTGTGAAGCTCACGGCAATGGAGGTTTTTTAGGAGAGAGAGAGAGTTTTTCAATTTTTGTAAAATGATGACTTGTGTAAATGATTTCCAAAATCAAGATAAGATATACCAAAACCAAGTTTAGGTAAAAGTCTATCATCATTTCAACTTGTGTAAGAAACAAGTTATCTCAAAAGTCTTCACTAACTTCCATCACCAAAAAGTGAATAAAGTGACAAGTGATGTGACTTGTGATGTGACATGTGGGCCCCACTAAATTCAAAATCCGAGTGGGCCCGCAAACACATTCCGGGCTCGAGTTCTTTAATTCCGAATTAACGAATTTTCCGTTGCGACGTAATTAAATCAAATTTAATTAAATAATTATGTATAGCAAAATTACTATTCACGTCGCTCGCGAATTAATTCTAAATTAATTCATTCGCCCGAATCAAAATCTAATTTTAATTCCGTTATGAAATCTAATTTCATTTAATATATCAAATATATTATTTTATCGATTAATTCCAAATTAATCTTTCTCTCTCTTCAAATAGTATTTTATCTCAGATAAAATCTCTCCGCAATTAATCATAGATTAATTATGTTCGAATCATACGTCATCAGTGAATCTTCGGGAAGCGACCCATGAGATCCCTGGATATGTTGGCAGTAAATTCGGTCGTCGGACTATCCGAAAACGTGAGTACCTCGTACTACGTTCTTACCGATTTACGAGACATGGTTGGCTTCTAGCAAAGCACCGTGCCTTCCCAATTCTCCAGAAATATTCTTAAAGGAATATATAATCGTTGTCAGGCGTAGTATACGTAGTATTGCGTATTGCGATCCAGTATCGGATTTTACATGCAAGGCATGGGGCTGGAATAGTGTTTGCCCCGTAGAAGCATATATCGATTACAAGCAACTAGTCTCTTTAATCGGATAATCATGACCTTGTCATATTATCCCGATGGTTGCAACACATTAGAGTACCAGTTATGTATCCTTGCGTGATCATCATCTCCATATGACTGAAGTGATATTTCCGTCTTGACACCACACCCAATACACTACGATTCTCAATAAACCCAGAAGAGGTGTACACAGAACCTGTTAAAGTCCCGGACGATCAAAACCAAAACGTATTGATTGTCGCAAGTACTAGCGATGTAAGTCTCAGGTTAAGACCAAATACACCTACCCTGATTCAGATTCCCATAGACACATAGTCATACTACCAATGGGATTCCGAGGGGTCTATCCAGAGCGAAACTGTTTCCGTACCATCGGTAAACACAACCTCATATCACACTTGCATAAGTATCCAATACTTAAACATATGAGAACTATCCTGCTATGCTTCCATAACACGCACAAGTGCAATACTAGTCTATTCTGCATTATCGATGTCCAGTCTCGATAATACTACGACTAGGGATATTTAATGATTAAACCATTATGGATTGATATTGTCTCATATCTAATAATCCGGAACTAATCATAAGGACTTTTATCATTTATATATATATTTAAGTAATCAAATTACAAAATGATAAAATACAATTTCCATTGTCCCATAGTTAATTTGTACAAAAACCACAATGTCATTTACAAATAGTGACGCTATGGGTCATAATTGTCCAACAATCTTCCACTTGGCCAATAGCCAGTCACTCAAGAATCTAACACCTGAACTACGTACATGTTGCTCAAAATTTTGCTGAGGAATAACTTTCGTCAGCGGATCTGCTATGTTGTCCTCTGATGCGACCTTCTCGATCTTCACATCGCCACGATGTATGATCTCACGAATCAGATAGAAACGTCAAAGAACATGCTTGGATCGTTGATGAGACCGCGGTTCCTTAGCCTGCGCTATAGCCCCGTTATTGTCACAATACAATGGAATAGACTCAGCTGCTAACGAACTACTCCTAATCTAATTAGGAATTTATGGATCCAAACTGCGTCTTTTGCTGCTTCTGCTGCAGTAATGTATTCCGCTTCTATTGTTGAATCGGCAACAGTCTCTTGCTTGGAAGATTTCCAGCTTACTGCTCCGTTGTTCAAAAAAAATATATACCCGGATTGTGACTTATATGGACACTGATTTCGGTCGAGGTCCACAATCAAGAATGAGTTGAGAGGCACAAGCGTACCTGCTAAATAAGAGTAGAGCGAAAGATGAGGTTACTGCCCACCGGTGTGGTGGAAGCCGTAGGCACTCCGACGCTCAAGTTAGCCAAAATATTAATAAACCGAAAGTGAAGGGATTAAGGTTTGAGGATACCTCAACCACCGATTGATTGCTGTGAGGGCGGAGTAATATGCTTTATCTGATGATAGATGTATTGTGTTCGCCTCTCTCTATTCCTTTTCTCCTCTCTTTTATAAGTTCCATGATGTGGGGTCTTTCTTCTGCCCGTTGGAGTAGTTGTAACTGGTGACCTAATTCTAATGATTTATGTCTGGCAACTGACGATTCGTTTGTCTATCTTCTGAAACCGTCGACTTTATGATGTTTATGAATTATGATTCTTCTCTTGATATGGTAACTGGCGTCTGTTGGCTCCCTTGATGTTGATGGGCTTGGGCCTATGAGCCCTCTTTGTCTGATATTTTTTCCTATGGGCTGGACTCACTAATGGGCTCCAAGATTGGTGGTTGGCCCTGGGGTAAATGTCAATTTTATCATTGGGCCCAATTTTGGCCTGTACAGTTTGTCCCCTACTCTCTAAGTTTGATAGTCCTAGACTTGGAGAGTACCTTCGAGCATGTCGAATGAATCAAAGATATGGATAACTATTTTTAGAGGATTTGAAGGAGAAGAGAAGATATGCTTTGATCCTCCGTCGGAGGAAGACGCATTTAGTTACTAGATTGCCGACTAATGATAGGGGAAATTGGCAGTCCGATTATTTCTTTGCGAAGGGTGAGGGTATATTTGGATCGACCGAGGCTGGTCGAATCCCAGAATTTTGGTGTTTGTTGAGTGAGTAGCGTTCTTTTCTTTAAATTTTAATCCTCGAATCTTGCTTACAAATTCTAACAACCATGTGCTTTGTTGCTGCAGATCCTCTACGAAATAAGACATTCGTTACGACCGCACGTACAATCTCCAACACCAAAGTAATTATATCCTTGTCGGTCGAGGAAAGATACTACAAGACCATCTTAGTGGAAAAGAGATTAAGGGCAACTCCGTTGTGGAAGGAAATTTATCAACGAGAATGAGAAGGTAAAATTCTGGCCTCTTGTAACGACGTTTTGCTCGTGATAAATTGTAGATGGTCGTGTCGAAAGTTATATGGAGAGTCTAGATACGCCAAAAACTTGACCGGCGTAAACACACACGTATAACGCAAGCGCACGTATCGTTCAAGTAGTATAAAAATATCGATCCCACGAGGAATTAATATCTAATCTATTAATTTTATGAGGTCAAATGATTACTAGTATCTAACAGGTTGTTTGATTGATTTGAAATGGTGACGATTCTAAATTTAAAAAAAAGTAAATAATATTGTTCGAAAGTAGATTTTAAGAAAATTTAATATTAAAAACTATCTAAGGTTGTGATTTCTTCCAATATCATTTTAAAGATGAAGTGGTTATCTTAAAGTTGGGTAATATATTGATTTATTAACCTGGAACACTAAATTATGTGTAAGCCTCTGTCGATGGTCAGACACAAATATCCAGTTTAACCCAATTGAACCATATGTCTATGTCAACCAAATTATCTGGATTCATTAAGTTTAAGTTCCAATTATGGCTACCCCCGCCCGACAGGTATATTTCTATCCTGTAAGGAAATCTATTAAAGGGTTATCTATCCTCAAGGAAGATCGTGGGCTATTAAGTCTAAGGTCTTAAACCTAAAATCCCTATGTCTAGTTCATTTTAGATTTACCAGTTCAATTTTATTAATGGCCAGTTAATAAAAAGCATTAGGTTTAAGACTCAATAAATAAACCTTTATATTACCCAAACTATAATTTAACCCCTTATAAACCGGTGATATTGGATTTCATCACAACCCCAGATAACTAGCTTAGTTACGACACATATTTACAGGTAGTAAACACTTAAATAAAAGAAAAGACATAAAGTAAAAATTAAAAATTAAATACTGAAAAGTAAATGCTGAAAGTAAATTGCTGAAAGTAAATTGCTGAAAAGTAAATAAAGTAAAATTACAATAAAAGAAAATGATGAGGTAAAATGATCCACTTTTATTACTTCTATTTTAGATATCTCCCTTAATATAATATTTAACTTTGCATGATAATTACCAACCAGCCATATAGGCGGTATCCAGATTAAGTCAAATTAATAATTAATTACCAACCTACCAATCAGGCGGTATCCAGTTTAGTCAGGTTAAAACCAATTTAAATAATTATCAACCGACCAATATGGCGGTATCCTCGTTAAGTCAGGTTTTAACTAGTTTATATATTATAATTAAGGGAGATTAATCTAAATATTAGTAATAAAAGTTTTACCTTTTACCCCAGCAAGCAAAGGGGAGTTATCTCCTCATTACTGAAAAGTAAAAACTGAAAATTAAATAAAGAAAAGTAATGTGCGTAAAAGTAAATTGCGGAAGTAAAAACTGAAAAGTAAAGAAAAGAAAGTGCGAAAACGAAAATTAATTACTGAAAGGTATAAATAAAGAAACAAGATACAATCTTCTTAGTATTCTTTTTCCAACCAGCCATATAGGCGGTAACCTGATTAAGTCAAATTAAGTCCAACCAGCCATAAAGGCGGAACCAAAATTAAATTACCAACCGACCAATCTGGCGGTATCCTTTATTAGTCAGGTTTAAATCAGATTAAAATGAATAACCAACCGACCAATCTGGCGGTATCCTTTTTAAGTCAATATTTTAAATAGTGAATATATTATTTTTAAGGGAGATTAATCTAAATAGTAACAGTAAAAGAATTACCTTTCACCCTAGCTGGGGGAGTTACCTCCTCATGGTAAATAATAAAAACTGTAAAAAGTAAAAAGTAAAAAGTAAAAATAATTACTATATTAACAAAACGTAATTAAAATTAATTACAAAACTAAAAACTAAAAACTAAAAATTAAAAGAAAGTAGAGAGAGAAACTCTCTCTTTAGAAAGATTATAAGAGAGAGAGTGGTGCACTGAATTCTGAAATCTCGAGCTCATTATAGGCCTCGGTAGGATCCAGCGTCGCGACGCCGGATTTGTCGACGTGGCACGCTCTGTTCGCTGGTTTGAAGATTCTGGATAAGATGATAAGTGACACGTGGCAGAGTGGTTGGGCTTCAATTATTGTGACACGTGGCGGCTTCTGATTGGTCGCTGAGATTCTTATCCGCCACGTGTCAGATAAGGATAGGATACTCAATTATTGATGGTGACGTGGCGGTGACGTGGCGACGACGTGGCGACACATGGGAAAGAGACTGTCGGCACCATAGAATTGCGACACGTGTCGACACGTGTCACGCTGTGATTGGCTGATGCTGACGTGGCAAGTAGACTTGGTTGACCTTGTGACGTGTCGGATGACGTGGTGTGACACATGGCGAAGTTGACTTTTTGACCGATGACATGGCTGATGACGAGGCGACACGTGTCAACTCTGAGTGTCGGCAGCATATGATGATGACACATGGCATGGCGCACGTTAGTAGGTCGGCTGTGATGGTGACACGTGGCACGGCGCATTTTAGCAAAGTCAAACTTTTCTCAGATACTGATTTGTGGACCCAGCGCACGTTAGCACTGTTCGGCGTATTTTAGACGTCGCGTCGCTGAACTCTGGGCGTCGCGACGCGCTTAACGATTCTTGAGTTTTGTGAACGTTTTGATGTATTTTGTGTTATTTTGTAGATAAATAAAGTTTGGAAAGCATTGGAGGTAATTTAGGGTAAAAACGGACAAAAATACGTCAACAGGGATATTTTGTCTTTTGCGCGTCGCGACGCCCAGACTTCCACGTCGCGACGTCAAAAATGCGCCGAACAGTGCTAACGTGCGCCGGGTCCACAAATCAGAATCTGAGAAAAGTTTGACTTTGCTAAAATGCAGGTGCCACGTGTCACCATCACAGCCGACTTGCTAACGTGCGCCGTGCCACGTGTCATCATCATATGCTGCCGACACTCAGAGTTGACACGTGTCGCCTCGTCATCAGCCATGTCATCGGTCAAAAAGTCAACTTCGCCATGTGTCACGCCACGTCATCCGCCACGTCACAAGGTCAACCAAGTCAACTTGCCACGTCAGCATCAGCCAATCACAGCGTGACACATGTCGACACGTGTCGCAATTCTATGGTAAGCCGACAGTCTCTTCCCACGTGTCGCCACATCATCGCCACATCACCGCCACGTCACCGCCACATCAGCATCAATAATTGAGTATCCTATCCTTATCTGACCGTGGCGGATAAGAATCTCAGCGACCAATCAGAAGCCGCCACGTGTCACAATAATTGAAGCCCAACCACTCTGCCACGTGTCACCTTATCATCTTATCCAGAATCTTCAAACCAGCGAACCAGAGCGTGCCACGTCGACAAATCCGGCGTCGCGA